>PVIW01004835.1:0-65896 GCA_004026585.1 Noctilio leporinus | reverse complement strand
GCCACGCAGGAGGCGGGCTGAGAGGCGGGGCCAGTGGAGCCACCAGGAGGAGGCGGGCTGACAGGGAGGCGGGGCCTGGGGAGCCGCCCGGGAGGCGGGCTGAGAGGCGGGATCTAGGAGGCGCGCTCTAGGGAGGCGCGTTCCAGGGAGGCGCGCTGCCGAGGTGGCGCGCTTTGGGGAGGTGCGCCGCGGGGGCGGCGCGCTCTAAGTAGGCGCGGCACTTGAAGTAGGCGCCGGGAGGCGCTAAGCCCGCTCAGAGCAAACACTGCGGAGAGGGCTTGCTAGAATGGGCGGGGTAGGTCTGAGACTGGCTGCTAGCCGCTCCCAGGATCCCCCCTCCCCTCGCTCCTCCCACCCGCCTCCAACAGCCAGATCCATTTCATGCAACAAGAACAATCCCCTCCAGATCCAATCCATCGCCCCCCCCCCGCCAAAAGCAAAGAAACCAACAGTTTTCACAAACTGTTGCTGAATGCTCTTTCGCGCCAACACTCCAACTACGCCACTTCAATCAAGCGCAACTAGGAAAGGCAGCCCGCTCTGCCACCGCCAAAATGTTCTCTTTTACGCTCAAGTTTGAGCCCCTCCACTCCACTCCACTCCACTGCTATTGCAGGAATGGTGTGGGCAGAATATTAAACACTAATTTTTGCCTAGGTCTCCATTTTGTCGACCACCACCAGCATGCAGAGAACCGTGATACAAAAAACCATAGTGGGAGCCATTCCAAAAAAAAAGGTCTAAGAGACAAAGGGTGGGGTCCCCCCTTGAAGAAGGCAGAGTAAATTTACTCTACGGCCCATATTCCTCTAAATCTGGTTTCTTTACAGCGCCCAACAGTGCAGCTTGGATACCTCTGCAGCTGTTAATACTTTTGTAGCCCATTTGAGGGTACAAATTGCTCTGCAGTCCATGTACCTCTGCAGTTTCTGTGCCTTGTAGCGAATGAATCGCTGTTCCAAGTGCCATCACATCATTTTCGTAGCAATGATCTTCGGCAGCTCAGATTTTGTAGCGCATTGAAAGCGTAAATCAGGTTGCTGCTCGTGTATCACTGCTCGTAGCGCACTGAAGCGCCCATTAGTTTGGAGCGCAATCGAAGCATCCATCACTCAGCAGCGCAATTGAAGCGCTTATTAGTCTGTAGCGCAACTGAAGCACTTATCAATCCGTAGCGCCTGAAGCGCCAATTAGTTTGTAGTGTGGATCCCTAAGTAGCGCGTTTTAAGCGCAATTTCCAAACTACTCGTGTTCGTCCGCAGCTCATGTCCGTCTGCAGCTCATGTCTGTCTATAGCGCGTATCTGGACTTAGGTCCTGGAAATCAAAGCCCTGAAGGCTTGGTTTCCCCACTCTGGTTTGGGCTACAGCCAGTAAAGGCGTGACAAGGTTTGCATGGAGACGTTCAGGGTGTTACTCCATCTCCAGCAGCTCCCGATCAGAACAGGGATTGAATGTGATCTTAAAAAAAAAACAACAACAAAAAAAAACCGTTCTCACCGCATACTCACCACGCGAGGACTCCTCTGCGAAGACGGGAAGGACGGGGTCCCACACCTGTGCCAGGCGCGGGCTCCGCTGGGAGCTTCGCAGCCCGGAGTGGCTCCGGCTGCGAGCCCGCTCAGCGGACCTTTCGCGAGGCTCGGTGGACCCTCTCCGCTGTTCTCCCAGGTCGCTGTCAGGATTCTTCGACACACACCAACCGAAGTTGAAGCGCGTGCACCCGGGGCGCAGACTGGGCGCCTTATATAGGCTGAACTGAGGAGGGGGGCGCCAAATCCCAGCGTGCTCTGCGGGTTAGTGGGCGGAGGGGATGCGGGGGCGGGGGGGATGGGGGTGGGGGCGACGGCCTCGCTACACTGGCCCGCCGCTAGAGGGAGCATGGGATTAAGGCGGGGGTGCGGGATGCTGATGTTGAACTGGCCAAGCTGGGAGGAAAGAAGAAAGGGAGGGGAGGGGAGAATCGAGGACTGCAGGCCTAGCCAGGCCGAGAATGCAATTGCCTTGGTGGTGGGAGCTGGGGGACCCTTGTGCTTGGACTGGACAGGGTTGGGGGACACGCAAGATGAGCCCCTCGACCACTGGCACCTTCTTGCTGACAGGTTAGTGGCCCGCGCGCGACGGGAGGTACTGAGGCCAACAGGCCTCTGCCTCCCCCTCCCCCTCCCAGGTTTTGGGTACCCGGGTGCATTTTCTGGGTGTTAGCCCCTCTTGGTGCTTGGGTCCTCACTGCACCCCTCTTCCAGGATGCCCGCACCCCACTTCCGGGCCTTGGGTGCGCTTCCCAAGCTTGACCCCTAGCCTTGTTGTTTCTCAGCACCCCCGCGGGCCCCTCCCTGCCCGGGGGGAGCAGAAATTTCATCTCCAGTTCCCATTCCCAGCCCTGCACCCCCAGCTCCCACCCCCACCTCTGTCTTCGGTGGTGGACCTCTCCCGATCTCTACATCAAAGAGCTGGGGGTTGTTGCCCATTTTTTCTGGGGGGCTTGTTACCCGGCTAGCGGAGCTCTGTGGCCCAAAGGCGAGCTTTAGGAAATAAATGGGTGTTCAACTGCGTATCCCTCTTCACAAACACACCTTTTTATTTCTAATCTTGAATCTGATCAGGAGAGAACAGAAAAATGTGCATTTGAAACATCTAATTACCCCCCTCTTACTGAGCGCATTTCTTGGCGGCAGTTATCTCATTTTTCTTAGGTTTTACGGAGCAGGGAAGCGGAATTCAGGAAATGCTGGAACTAAGCAAGCATTCAGGTCAGGGTGAACCCCGGCTGGGGGGCCGGAGACGCTGCAAACGGCACCATTTGCCCCACCAAGAGCACTATTTCAAGAAAGCAAAAACAATTAAAAACAGATGTGGATGCCTCCAATGTGCCTGACGGGCTTCGGAGGCTCGCAGCCACGGCCTTTTGGCAATGATTATGAGGTTTTCAGAGACCTAGCTTTAGCTTTCCCTGCAACGTTACATTTTTATAAATCTTGTAGAGCGAATGAATACATTTAATCACAGCAACCTCAGTTAATCCTTTCCAGCGCGTTGCCGAGATTCAGCCACCAATATTTGTGTGTACCTCTACGTATAGGTATAGATCTATATGTAAACATATATTTTATGTTAGAGAAAATTGCAAAGAGTTACGTGCCATGTAAAATACTGAGGAGGAAAGATGCTTAAAAAAAAAAAAAAAAAAAATAGCCTTAGCGCGGATTTCCATTTAAGCGCCCCAAAGTGTTAGGCGCTGAGAAAACGGACAATCTGTTGATAATCTGAGCAAAAGAAATAGAAGTTAAAATGGGAAACCAAATTGTCTCCAGCTGAGTAAGGCTCGTTAAACAGATGAGACACATTTGAATCTGAAGGCTAAAATTCAGCGTATTTTTAGTAACATTGCTACACATTCTTTTATACGGAGAGGATAAGAATTTGATCCATTGTAGATGACAGGGTGGCAGGGATCTAACTTAAAGCGAGCCTTTTTAGGAATAAACAAAATTGTAGCACATTCATTGAGATTTTACTTTTCTATCAGAAATAAAACGTTGACCATTAGATATACGCGTATGAATTAATGAAATGCAGATTTCCCACAATGAAAGACATTTTTCTAGGAACTTGGGAGGGGGGACACAATTACACTTTTTAGAAGTGCCTTTTAATCTTTAGGATGTACACTCTTTTCTGCAAGGTAGAATAATTTCAGGATTTCTTATGTTTGTGAGAGTACTTATGTGGTGACCACTGAACTGTCAAATTCTTAGCTTTATTTTAATTTGGAAAAGTTTCATCACGTAGTTGGTAACTAATAGATATTCTTTTCTAAAAAATAATGTTGAAAATCAGTAGAGTTGTAGGGAAAATTCAAGTTTAAAAATTATCCCAAGAATTTTTAAAGTTTGAACCAGTTGATTTTTTAATTTGAAAATGTTAACCACTATTTCTTGGGGGGTGGGGCAGCTTTAGTAGTATTTTTATCATAATGGAAGTAATTTCTATTCATTGTACAAAATCCAGGGGAAAATGCTCCAGAAAACTCAAAAACAATACAGAAGAAAATCAAGATCATCGGTAACCTCTTCATTCTAAGACCCCAGTAAACATTACGGAGCTTACTTTTTCAGATTTTCTCTGCACATATGTACCTAATATATATTTTTTCAGTGAGTTGCCTATGTAGAATGTCTGCAATTAAAAATGGGATCAAATTCATTCTGTTCCACTATTTTTTTCTGACTTAACTGTCAAATAATTGCATTTCGAGAGACTTTTTAGAAAGGGAATCATATTAATTACTTTTTCTAATTAAAATGTTAAATGAATATTCATACATAAAGATTTATAACCAGAGAATTGAGAATTTTCTCTGGTGTCACTATTTAAGCATACTCATAGTTACCGTTCTGGTGTGTTTCCTGGTGTTGCTTATTTCTCTACATATGAAATAATTTTTACTTTACCTTAGGAATAAAATTTTCAAGGAAAAATAACCATCAGTAGATAAGTTGTTTTGATTTACCATTTTTATCTATCACAACAAAATGTTAAAAATAAAAACAAAATACAAGGTAAATAGACAGTAAGTAACATTTGTGTTATAAAGCAACAAAACATTAAAAACTACCTACAAAAATATTAATGAAGACTTCTTTTAAACAATTGTTTGACATTTAGAATTATAAGTGAATTTTGGGTTTTCTTAGGTAAATATAACCCACTGTCAACTATTTCTTACTCATTTTACACAAAATTACATTTAAGGCAAAAGAGAGTTGCTAAAGTGCATTACCTGATTTATCAATATATAATTAGGCATTGTATTTAGACATTTTAATCCATCTTAATGGGAATTTGCTGTGGATTTATGAAGCTGTTGGTTTACCACCTATATTTAACTTATATTTTAGTGGGAAATTGTAGTTCAGACCAAAATGGGATTTTTACCTGTCAAATAATAACTAGACTTTCCATTTGGACATTTCACCTACTTTATGACAATTTGCCATTTGCGAAGCTGTTGATTTACTTAATGTATTTAGCTTAATTTCTCCCATGGTGGAAAAATTATATTTCAAAACAGTGAAATTTTCATTTGTCAGATAATGAGTGGACTGGACATTTCACCTATTTTAAATGACACTTTGCTATGGATCTATGAACTTGGTAATTTACCACATACAATTGGCTTAACTTTTAGTATGGTGGTAAAGTTTATTTCTAAGCAAAGTAAAAATTTCAGTGGTTAAATATTAACTGGACTTAGTATTTGATCATTTTTATAAGTTTGTCATAAATCTGAAAGCTGTTGATTTACTTCATATATTTAACTTGAATTCTAGTACAGTTGACAAATTATATTTCTAAGCAGGGTGAAATTTTCACTTGTCATTAATAAAAAATGCCAATGAGAGACAATCTCAAAGAGGTAAAGATAACAGTTTCTCCCGCTGGTTTTTCACGGATGAAAACCATGCTTTAATCAAAATGCTAAAACAGTGAAGCAACCCCAACATGTTAAAATTTCTCAATCAAATATTCAAGTTGTTTGGGATTCTAATAAGTGCAGTACTTAAAGATCATATTTCCTCCCAAATAGTCACTTTGTTCCTTTTTCCTTTTTTTTTTTTTTTTTCTTTTCCTTTCTTTCTTTCTTTTTTGTTTTTTAACCAACCACAATTACTCTATCGGACCCCTTTTCTTTGAAGTCACCCTTACCTTAGTTCTAAACATCAGTGCAAATGCTATTGCTGATTCTACTCTTAGTGTTAAAAGGGACTCTTAGTGAATAGATGAAATGGGTATTATGTATCAGAGATTCTTGGGCTGGACCTCTGTTTCAGGAGGGAGCTTCACGGAAACATTAGCATGATGATTTTGTCTGCCTTCCCAACCTTTCCAATGAGCAGAGACAGAGGGACAGACATGACAGACGGACAATACAAACACAAAAACATCCAATCTTTTTCTAAACCTCAGGATCCAATCAGCTATCCCCCGGATTTCCAGAAATAAATATGAAGCCAAAAACAGCAATGCAAAATTTTAAAAATGGAAAAGAAGCCCGTGTTTCTAAGGATCAACAAGTCTTTCAAATGACTATTTTTTGTTTTTGTTTTTCTGATTGGTGTTTTCAGGTTAGTAGAATGAGATGGAGCCTCAATGCTCTTAAAGCTGTTTCATGCAAACTGCCGCCAAGCAAAATGCTCTTAAGCAAAATTCCTGGTGTCTCTGTTTTTAAAACAATGTAACTGTACCAAAGACAATATCTAATCACAAACAATCTCTCCAGTGTGACATTAGAACATTTATATTGATGTTCTTACCTTTCTAGTCTGATGTATGTGCACATATATTTTTACATGACTATAATTTTAATATGTGTAGTTTTTTTTTACACTTTGTTTTTAGAGGTAAATGGATTTTGCTTTCAACAAAGCAATTGTCAAGGCTTTAGAATAATCTTGTGTATGACATGGAGTGTAGACTAGCAGGATTGTTTTGTGAGCGTGAGGACAGCTGAAGCAGCACCTGCCAGGTGTGTGGATTACTGGGTTTGGGGGTCTGGGAATGGCCCCTGGTGAAGGATCGCATGCCTTTGCCTTGGTTCTCTTCTCCAAAACTTTTATGAATGACTTTGACCAAATTCTAGAGTGCTTGCTTTAAAGTCCATAGATAACTTAAAAAGAGATAACTGTTATAAATAGATAACAGAACTTAAGAGTTACCATGGTTGAAAGTAGTTTGCAATGTTATGCAAAAACGATATACTAGTAAATGCATCACACTTCACTGAAGTGTGAGGAAGGAGGTGACTTTTCATGGTGATTTTTGAGGAAAAAGGTTAATATGAATTAGCAGCCTGATGTGGCTGAAAAAAAATCAAATTTAGTTTCTGACAATAGTATAGCATCCATATGTCACAGAAATTAATAGTACCCTGCTGTAATGAGCCACATCTGTAGTATTGTGTCCATTTCTGGCTGTCACTTTTAAAGAGAGATTTGACAAATTAGAGAATTTCCAGGGCAGTGTGTGGGGATGGTGAGGGGTCTGGCGGTCCTGTCCTAGGAGCTACTACCCTCAAAGGGTCTGGAAATGTTTAGCTGGAAGACTGAAGCTAGACATACAGTCTTCTGTTTGCTTCGGAAAGCTGAACTGGTATCAGTGGATGAAAGGTAGAGATGGATTTCACCTTGAGACCTTCCTACCAGTGCAGCCAACCCAGGGAATCAACTGAACACCTTTACTTAGTAGTCTATTCTTTTAAAGTATCCGAAATATTCACCTTTCTTGCAATGAATATGAATTTGAAGGCCACGGTAACATTTTAGTATAGGACAGAAAAGATACTTGTGATGAAAACATTTTATGTTTTCCGATAAACTGTCTGAAAAGAACAGTCCTGTGTGTGGCAAGTTGATTTCTCACCACTTGCAAACTGCTGCAGCAGGTCAGTTTAGCACATTCCTTCCTCCCTTCTCATTTCATTTGAAACATGAAAATTGGGGGAAAGAAAGTGTTTCTTTTCTTGCAAAGTGCCCTGACCTTCACTTGCTCCCTTGAGTTACTCCTTCCTTGGGGTTTTCTAGCTCGCTAGGAGCAGGCTTCCGGCAGAGGGACCACAGATGCTTCAGGCCCCCAGAATTTAGGGAGCAGGTCACTTGCTGGTTACTTGTCCAGGACACCCACCTCAGCCCTCCGATGGTGGAGCCTCTTCCCCAGGGGGACATGTGGGGCAATTCTTTCTTCTGCAGAAGAAAGAATTCCCTCCACCCCTTATATGTCCATGCAATACTTAAGTGTTTTTGCTTCATTTTCAATAGAAACTAAAACCTTTTCATCAAAAGTAGTTTCTGGCAAGGTACTCTTTTAACTCACACATCAGTTTAGCCTGGTTTCGCACTGCCTCAGGGGAACATTCCTAGTGTCTCCAACATGTCCTGGGGCAGATTTTTCTTCTCCACCTGCCTCTTGATTGTTTGTTTTGATTACCGTATCTAACATCAGAAGTATGACTCCCCAGAAACACTTTCTACGCACCGGAGCCTTGAAAATTAAGAGTGCCACCAGTGAGAAACATGAAGGAAAAAAAAGAGAACATTCCTCAGTTATCTCTTCTAACCCCCTTTTTCCTGCTTCTTCCACTCCTGCCTCTTCCCTTCACACCCAGCACTTTCATCCTCCACCCAGATTGTTAGCTCAGAAGTACAGCCACCGTGTGTAATAGGTTGTTAATGCTGAACAAGTTTCTCTGTTATAAAAGGTCGTGCACTTTTGTGGGACTGTGCTGAAGCACAGGGCGGCTACTGATGGCTGGCTTCCCAGCTGTTGAAGATGCCACAGGCGGTCCTGGGCTGAGCTCCTGTTTCAGGGGCAGGAATGTTCCGATGAGCTGGCTTGCCGCCGCTGGTTCACCTGAGCCATAGACGCTTGCAGTTCCTTGAATGCAGCCCTCGCTCCTGCTCCTGGGGCTGGAAAAGATACAGTCCCTGATGTTAAAATTCTAAAACTCTAAGAACTTACTTCAAAAATTAACAAGATATCTCAAAACATGAGCTGCTGGCATGGTGATTAATGTTTCAATCCTCCAAAAATAACGTCAATAAAGCTAACGTGCCCTTTTCTTCTTGGGTGACTTGGGGAGAATTTGTATTTTTTTGTATCTTCATCTCAGAATGTTCCCGCAGTATTGATAGAGTAGAAGTTTCCATGTGCTTTGCCATACAAAAAGCACTGATCTTTAACACATCTCACTTTGTGCTAAATGGCCTTGGGCTAATCAGACTTTAAGGAAAAGTCTGCGGCATTCTGTACCCCGGGAATTCATTCTGTACCCCAGGAATCGCAGCGGCATCTGTCGTGACATGGAAAGCAGACTTTTTCTTTTCTGACAAATGAGGCTCCTCATTTCAAAAATGTTTAGGAGTTAGGCAGCCCTGGGGTAAATCCTTTTCCATTCTTTAGCTTTTCACTCATTCATCTGGTAACCCCTTTGGTTATTACGGAGATTTGGGGTTCACAGTTAATTTTTCTATGGTAGGTCAGTGAAATAGAATATTTTAGTTCCCAATTTCTGCAGCAATAGGCGATTAGAAGTAAAGTTGATCTTGTACCTGCGAATGTAGGGGAAAAAAAAGACAGCCTAAGGTGATCTTATTTATTTCTCCTTAGGAAAGTGGTAGTTCTCCCTAAGCACTGAAATGACATTGGCTTTTCTGTCCTATGAAATAGTTAATCAATGTAGCATCTTTAACATCTTTCATTTTGTATTGTTAATGGAGTTGATTCTAATCACAGATCAGCACTGCAGAAGTAGAAACAGAAACAGGTTGCTACATGTGCTTATCAGAACTCAAAATATATGGGTTTTTTTTTTTTTTGGTCTAGCTGGTTTACTTACTGGAGTTTACTTACTGGAGTTATAGCTTACAGATATATTTGTGAATGTGCTCAAAGATAAAAGGACAAGGCTGTTTATTGCAGCGTCGATAGTAATAATGAAAAACCAGAAAAATAGTGGCCATCTTTATTAAAGAATAATTATTTTATTTATGTTTTTGATGGCTGCAGGTTTTGGAGACTCCATGTGAGTTGCCGGGGAATATGCAGCCCCAGCCATTATGAACCTTCTACACTATTGGTGTTGACAAAGATTAATCAAATAATCACACATACAACTGTGCCCTTAGAAGTACGATTAAGCGCTACAAACACCACTAGAATTTCTCAGTCGGGGAATTAGCCAGATGAGGGGATTAAGGAAGGCTTCTCTGGGGAAGTACTCAGCTGAAGGATGAGTAAATGTTTGTGAGGTGAAGAGCAAAGGTATATTTGATGTAAAAGAAAGAGCTGTGTAGAGGCCACGGGGCAGGTTGACAGGGCAAAAAGAAGGTGCTTGGAACAAGTCCCGGAAGGTTGGTGCCAAGAGAGAAGGGGGAGCATGATTTGAAAGGAGGTTAGGAAGGGAGGGAGCACGTTTAGCAGAACCTGTTAGACCACTTAAAAGAGTGTGGTCCTATGGAAAAGCTTCGGAGGGGTTTGAACAGTGCAAGATCAGATTCGCGTTTCAAAAAGAGCACCGTGTCTGCTCTGTTGCAGAAGGGGTTAAAGGGGTCAGTACAGATCGCACCAGAACAGCTGGAAGGCTAGTTTCGAAATGCAGGCCAGAACTGATGACCTTCTGGGCTCGGTGGGGAAGGGGTGAAGACAGCAGGGCGGCTAGGAAGAGTAAAGGATAGCAGGAGTGGGTGGTGGACTGAATTCGGGCAGAAAGAGATGGCAGGGATGATTTCTAGGTTTCTGTTCATATCCGTGAGGATGCCTGGCAGTGCCAGTCACAGGATGAAGAATGCCGGGGGAGGACTAGGCTGGCAGGAAAACATCAGGAGTCCTAGTGTGGACAGGCTGAAGTCGAGGTGCTGCTGAAAAAGAAAATTGTGGTTGAGCCACACAACATAAAGCTATGCAACCTTAAAATGCGATATCATGCAAACATGTTCAAGAGGTATGCTAAGTGAGAAAAAGTATAGTCACAGTATGTAAAAAAATTACATGTTTATATGTATATGTGCACAAACATATTTGCTTAGGTGTAGAATTGGAAGGGTGCAAAGACTATTAGGGGTGGCATTGGAGGGATGGCCATAGCTACCTGAAAGGGAATTGTCATATTTTACAGCCCCCCTGGTTATTCTTTTTGACTGAATTACAATAAGAATGTATGGCTTCTGTGAAAAAAAGAAAACTAATGACAGTCTCAAGTAAACAGCCAAGATGAGAGTATTTCTCTTTCAGAGTGTTCTTAATTAGAAAACCTTGTAAGCATTATTGTATTTTATTTCAAACAAATTTTCCCCCTACAGTTTTACTTCCCTATCCTAGCAGCTCATACACTTTGCCTGTTAATCTTCCACTAGATTGCACCATTACAACAGATTTCGTGGTGTTTACTTACTATTTTGTAGCCTGCCTTTCACTAATTTTAATAATTTCAAAACAGTGCAACATTTTGCAGATGAGGGCATTAAGTTGCAATGGTTCATATAATGACCGCAAATATTATGTGTGGCTTTTATTATGGTCCTACTGGTGCGCCTTACTCACCTAACATTTCTGAGATCAAATGCAGATAGTACCCAAAAAATAACATCACAATAACTTTGTACAGCTGACAGGTGGGTATTAGACTTTTCGTGATCACTTTGTATGGTATTTAAGTCATGTTGTTCGCTTGAAAACAGTAACATACTGCATGCAAGCTATGCTTTAATTTAAAAGAACTTTACATTAAAAAAAAAAAAAAAATACAGATAGTACCATTTCCAGGTAATGGAAACCCAGTAATCCTGTATATGCCTTGGTTGGACTATTTGAGCAAAAATGTGAAACTACCAGAAGTGGGTAACCCTCCCTTTTCCATGAGCTACTCCATTAAACCAACACTTGTTTTATTGACATTAATCCCCCTCCCCCAGTTTTTATATGTGTATGCAAAGTTGAATCTTGTGCTCATACAGTTTTGCTTTTGTTGCATTATTTCCCCAGGATAAACACCCGAGTTTAGGAGAGAAAGTGGGTACGAGTGTCAATAGAGCTAGCTGGCTTCTCAGTCCCTCTGGCGTTCCTCAGAAGGGTTAACAGCAGCTCTCAAAGGGTATGCCTGGGCCAGTGCTGACAGAATATGAGCTAAAGTGCCTCTTCTCAGCCTTGGGAGAGGCTGTGCGGAATTTAGGATGATTGGAGCCCTAGGCTGTTGCCTTTGCTTTGAGCAGAGGTAAATGCTCTGTTTAATCCACACCGCCTTTGAGATATTATCATTTTTCATGTATCTTATGTCCCTGAAGAAAGAGAGTGCTGTATTTTATAACAGCAACTATAGTAACCGTAAGTGTTTTCATTTGAACATGTACTTTAAAAAATATATAAAGAAATTAAAATTTTCTTCATACAAGTTGAAGATTAAATGTCATAATAACAGGGTTTGTTTTTTTTTTTTTTTTAGATTTTATTTATTTATTTTTACTATTTTTCAGAGAGAGGCAGAGAGGGAGAGAAACATCAATGTATGGTTGCCTTTCACCTGCCTCCAGCTAGGGACCCGGCTGGAGACCTGGCTTGCAACCTGGTTATGTGCCCTGGCTGGGGAATCAAACCAGTGACCTTTGGGTTCATAGGCCAGATAACTCAGTTTTTGAGAACTTCATTTGTACTAAGCAGTCTTATGCACTCTTCTAAGGGTTTTAAATGTGTTATGTCATTTAATATTCACAACATCTCTGTGGTCACCCTTCTGTCCGTACAGATGAGGATGCTGAGGTCCAGAGACATTGAATAACTTGTCTGATGGACAGAAATTGGGATTGGTCCCAGGCAGTCTCTCTCCAGAGACTGTGGTGTTAAACACTACCTTTCTATACTCCAATTTTTACTTCACTCTGAAGCCTTGTGCTAAAGTTATAAACATCTCATAATTTTTAATTGTACTAAATAATTACTTATGTCTTGCTTTGCCAGGCTCTTCTGTTTTAACACAGTTTGGAGGCTTCTTATTCTGGCATTCTTGGTTTCAAGTCTTGCTATTGCGCTTCTCATAAGAATATCTTTTCCTGACTCCCTTCAAAGATTGGGGTGGGTAGTTCTCCTCAGCAAACCCTTTTTTATCCATAGGTTCCAACTAATGTTTGAACCTTCTGCTGTGTGTGTGTGTGTGTATGTGTACACAGTGCATGGGGTTCATTTCCATGGGCATTGCCTCCTTGCTAACTTTTTCTAACCCAGCAGTTCAGGGGAAATTGTTAAGTTCTGGAAAGAAACATAAATTGAAGATGACCTGCTCGTAATGGTAATAATAACAATGCTGTCTTAAATTACATAGTTTACAAATGGTTATGCCATTCAACCATGTAGAAGTTGGTTGATGAGTAGATGAAATGGACTTTGGAATCAGTCAAGAAATGGGTTCAAAATTTAACCCTGCCACTAACTAAACATCTAACCAAGGATGAGCTACATATTTTCCTAAGACTCCTTATCTTTGTAGAATGAAACCAAAACAATACCTACCTCCCAAAGCTGATACCAGAAGGATTAAATAGTTAATGTGTATAAAACCCTTAGTGTAGCACCTCACCCTTTTAGCACTCAAAACATGCGAGCTGATGGTAATGTTAACTAACATTTTGTAGGAGAGAAAAATACAACAACAGCATGAGACAATTTAAAAACTAAGGATAGTTACATGAAGGAAGGGAAGAGAAAATGTAGAGGGCAAGAGAGAGCAGGGAGCAACGTAGTGACATAGGGAATCACCATTCCCTATGAATGAAGGAGGGAAGAAGGGAAGTGATGGAGGGGGTGGGAGCTATACATCCAAATTATGGAAACCAAGGCTGTGTTCCCTTCCAGGAAAATATGAATGGAGATGAAACAGTGGGCTCACCTTGGTCCTAAGGTGAATGTGTTAATCAGATTAAATTGCACTTGGCACATCCTGCTGTTTACTTGGACAGTGATGTTGAAGTAAGTTATTATTTATTATTTCTATCCCTTGTCATTCTGATGAGCTCATCAGCAATCAGTCACTATTCACAGCTCTTCAGTCGCTTTTATAAAGTAGCAAGTCCTCATTCCCTAGTCAGCAAATTATTCAGATTTGGGAAAGAGTAATGTCACTTGAGAGAGTGCTTGCCCCAGGCTAGATGAAATTTAGGCAGGCTGCTACCGGACTCAGAATGAATCATGGAATTTTAAGATAAACTTTGAGTATTGTATGGCTTCTAGGGAATTTAAGGGCATGCCAGCCACCTTTGGATTGGTTCCAGCTTTGATGAGTTTTGAGAGGGAGCATTGAGGAGTTGAATAATGTATACAACTTGATATGCTGGCTAAATTTGTGAGTGCGTTTTTAGTTGGGGCTGTGTAAACACACTATGCATGTTATTCTTTGGTTTTGTGTTTATGAATTAGAGCAAAACTCACACCCAGATAAAACTGTAGCATAGATTTTCATGAACTTCATTGAGGAGCACAATGCAGTTCCTTTCAAGACTTCTGATGATTGCCTATTATTTTTGTAAAGAATCCAAAACTACGGACTGATTTTTTTTTACACATTTAAATTAATCTTGAAAAGTTACATATAGAATGTTCTTTTAAATGAAGTCATAGTTTCCCATCTTAACTAAGGAAACTTGTTCTCACAGGGAAAAAAAAAAATGCTGTGGTCTTTTTCTAATGAAAATCAAACTTTAAAATATTAACCTTTTTCATGAGTATTCTGCATTTGTCCATGTACAGATTACAGTGATTTTTTTATACAAAAAGTCAAGTAGACCCACACTATTAAAAACAAATAGTTGTCACATTACTGAGTTTTGTCCCTCAAGGTGTGGGACTTGAATGTTTATGCAGATGCACCGTCTGTGGCATTCTGTCCTTAGTGACGTCGTCTAGTCGGGAGAGACATAAGAATTCATCTTTTTATTTAGATTTTTTGGGCTGTGGTCTTCTGTGGTCAAAGTAGGGCTTCAGGTGGATCAATACAAACTTAAAATGAATGCTGAAAGCAATGCCGGCGTTAAAATAGAGTGGTACCTATGGGGTGTGTTTAAACTATTTTATTCTGCCTCTATTTCATAACAGTTGGGACACCAGTCAAATCAGTATTTTGAATCCTGTGAAAGCCAACTACACTGACCTTACATAGGACCTGGGAGGTGAGCCATGATATGTTGGTTCACCTGGCAAGGACAGAGTAGCATTAAGTCTCATGCTGGGTGAGTCAGCTTCTCAAAGCCAGCATGTAAAACCAAAAATCCTATGGAGTTATTCTAGTCATTGTTTTAAATCACCCTTAAAGTACAATATGTGCAGTTTTGTGTATATTACTCTGAACAATAATTTTCTTTAAATCACCCTTAAAGTACAATATGTTCAGTTTTGTGTATATTACTGGGAACGGGAATTCTTATGCACCACATAGTCTGAGAGCCACTGAGCTAGAATAAAGGAAGGAACAGCAGGGGTGCTGTCTGAACACTTAGAAACTATTGTTTCTTTATGGTTAACTCCCCAGTCTGTGGAGAATTCTAAAGAATCCCACTCGCCTGCAGGATTTACTCCATTCTCCTTTCAGATCAAGCCTCTGTTCTCTTCAGACCTGTTAATATGTTCGGTGGGTAATTTAAGGATGAAATGAGATTAATATACACGAAAGCATCTTGCCCCGGAGTAGGTGACGCGATAGATTAGAATGGAAGAGTAGCTTGTCATTGTTCTTTGGAAAGTTGTAGAGAAGAATTTGGCCAGCTGCTTCCTGTCTTTCTCAGGACTTCCCACTGTCCAGCAGTGACTTAACATGTTCTTGCAAATTGACTGCATCTGTGGGTTAGTGACAGGCAGAAGCAGTAAGGTTTTCACTTCTAGGGTCAGTCCTACATTTGGCAGATATGATGTGACTCAGGTGAGAGTATTCTACATACCCTTGGGATCTGTAGATCTTTTCTTAGCCTTCTAGAGTTCAGATTTGTATGTGATGAAATCGTGTAGCCCACTTCCCTAGACTTGCCATGGTGAAGTTGTGAATCTGTGTTTTGAAATGTTTTTATTATGTGTTTGGGGGGTGTATGTGCAAATATGTATTTTTAGAGAGCTGCCCAGGTGATTCTTATGTAACGAGCATAACCCTGTGATGTAGGATATTTTACCACAAGAATCTATGAACATTTCTTACCCAGTTTCATCTTGATTTATTTAGGAAATGACTACTGTATTTTTCATGTAGGTTGAAAAGGATATAATTTTAGTTATTAAGTGAATCAACCATTTATTAGGTGAATCAGCCATAAGATTAGTCTTTAAGTAGATATAAAATTAGTAACTTGAGTTTACATATTTTAAAAGTTGAATACCAACCAAGTGGTTTACTTGCTTGGGGCGCTAGGGCCTTTGATTTCCACTCCTACGTACCTCCTGAAACGATCACCTGTGGTTTGGTTTGCTTGTTTGTTTTTAAGAACTTGGGTTTTGAATTGGCTTTTTTTCAACTTTGGAAGGTAACTTGGTATTTCTCATAATTTAAGTTCAGAATTTTACTTAAAATTCAGTTCAAAAAGGAAATGTACATTTCATCTCTGATTTACTAAGATGAGGAGACCTTTCAGCATTGTTTCCTGTATCCCAACAAATCTTTCTGGCTTCACTTATCCTCACTTTCTTTTTTTTAATTTAATCTTTATTTTTTCCCATTACCATCTAGTCCCCTTTAACCTTTCCCCCAGCAATGAGCACACTGTTGTCCATGTCTATGAGTCCTTTTTTCTTACTTTCTGATTCATGAAGTATTTTCTTGACTTGGTCCCACCCATTCCGGTGTTTCTCAGACATGTTTCTTTTCTATATCCTTTGGCTCTTTCAGTCTCTTATGTCTCATTCCCTGCTTATGTACAAAATCTGTGTCCCCACACTAAAATAACCAGCCCTTCTCTTCACCTTGTTGTGCTTCTGTGTAGTGTATTATTTTGTATTTTTGTTTCTCTATTCTGGCTAATGATCCTGAAAGATTAACTGTATTTGCTACCTCTACATCTTGACCTTTTGCTTTGGCTTCGATACTCACCACTTTATTGGAACTCTACTTTAACAGAGTCACTAGGAACTTCTCATTTTCCATATCTAGCAGTCTTTTCTAAGCTCTCATTGAGCTCTGACCTTTTGCAGCATTTGAGGGTACTGATCACATTCTCTATGGTAATAACTCTTCTGTTGACATATGTGGTACTTCAGGCTCACTTGTCCCACCTCTGTGACTGCCTATCTCTTATTGCTTGGCTAAGTCATCCTCCGCTTTGCTACGTATGTATGTATGTATTTATTTATTTATTAGCACATTCTTCTGCCTTTGCTGTCCCTCCCACTTTTGTGCATTCCTTCTTGCTGTATTTCAGCCCCAGGAACTAGGGCAAAACTATGGGGTACACTCTAGGGGATTCTTGGTATGAACCCCAAGGAAATATATCAGAGATGCCAGAGGAAGAGAGACATGATGTTGTAGTTAGGAGAATGGTGGCCAAATATCAAATCTGAAAGGTAAGGATAAAGAATAGGGAAGTACGCAGTAACAAGGGTAGCTTGTATGATGGGAAATAGGATAGAAAGATGGGTCAAGAGCATGACTGTGTGTCTTCTCCAGGTCACTTGGTGTGTGGGGGCCTCATGCACGTTACCTGGGAGCAGGGTCTCTTTAAGGAATTGCACTGGGGCTTCGGCTTCAACAGTCATTTCTCTGGGGGTGAACCACAGGTCTGCTTCTGAAGCCCCATTAGGTCCTCCTTCCATTTTCCTCTTGGATGGCTTAACCTGAATATCTAGCTGGTACCCCATATTTAACCTACTCCAAATTAAACGTGTTATCTTTATTTTGAAACCAACTCCTTTTCAGTGGGGGGCTCCTAATATGTCACTGTTCTGTCATTCTGGATCAAAACTTGAAAGCCATCTTTGATTCTCCTTTTAGCCCACACCCAGGAATTTAAAAAGCATTGCCAGTATTATCTCCATGATGCCTTGTAACTCACCCTACCTTTTGCTTCAGCTGCTGATTTTTGGGCTGAGTGCTACTTGACACTCTGGAGATGGCCCTCAATGAGTATCCCTTTACCCCAGTCCTATGCATTGCTGCCCAACTAATGTTCCCCAAACTGAACTGTGAATTTAGAAGATGCTTGAAACTTATCACAACATTCCTAGCCAGAGATAATTGCTTCCCCCCTCAGTGTTTTTGTAGCACTTAATGATTTCTACCATTATGTGTTTATGTGTAATTATTATATAGTATATACTATATTACATATTTCTATACATGAATTATAAATCCCTATAGATTGTAAGGTCCTGGGGGGGGGCAGAAACTGTCTTATTTACCTGCTATCATCATATATTACTTGTACTGACATGTGACAGATATTTATGGAATGAAATTAAACAGCTAGCTGGGCTGGAAGGAATCTGATCCCAATTAATAGTAAGTGATCTATGAAAGTCATTTTAATTTAACATTAATTTCATTTTTTGTGCATTTGTTTTATTCTGAAAAGCTTTATTATTAAGCCTTGCTGATGGCATAAATGGAACAGTTAACTGGAAGACCAACAATTTTATTATCAGCAGAAAAATGGCTGCTGGGAGGAAACATGGTGAGTTTAGGTTGTAAATCTAAATCCCTCTTGGGGAGTCAACTAAATGTCTGCTTCCCATATTCCTTTCTCTTTTTTTAGTCATGTGTGGATATTTTTTTCAGTCAGTCTGGAAAAATTATATTTCGTTTTCCTAATCTTCTAAAACTTCTGATTCTCTGTCTTAATCCATTATTTTCCAAGTGTTTTCCCTTTTTTAAACTAAAAATAATTTTGTGTTTTTAACCTATTGTTGCCCCTTATCCAGTCACTGGCTTACCACTTGTAAAAGTTGTCCCAGTGTGGTTATTATAACAATTTACTTACAACATTGAAAAACAGTGAGATGTACATTTAACATAATTTTTTTTTTTACAAGAGTATAACCTTAGAAAGATGCTCATAAAATATTTTGGCTAATTGTGGATGATTTTTTTAATGTCTTTTGTGCAAAACCATAATGATATGTTGTGCTATTAAATAATTAGATAGCACTTATTTTGTATCAGAAAGATGAACTGACCCTTAAATTATTGATTGATCCTTCTAAATTCTTCTTTCATATGTATAAACGTACCCATTAGCAATATGCTAGGACGTTTGAAATACTGCATTAGGGAGAAAAAGACCTACTTAATAACCAAAAAAAAAATTTTTTAATATCAGTTATCATAAGCTTTGAGTTAATATTATAGTTTTTGTTTATTTGCCTCTATGATCCCTCTTATACCTCACTCTCGCCACTACCAATACATAGACACAATTTTGACTATATGTGATCATGAACATTCATAACTTTGGGGCAACTGAAGTATCTTTAAAAATAATAATTTTAAAATATTTAAAAAGAATACTAATATATGAGCCAAGATGGCCGTACTGCCAAATGAAATCTCCTTAGTACCTAGTCGGAATGATTCCTGGCTTATCTTATTTTCTGCATACATCTCTCAAGTTGAAGTCACTGACTTTTCCCATCTAGCACCATGGCATATTCCTCAGCTGGAATCCTCTACCCCAGATCTGTTTACAGTAAGACAAGAGTTCCCAAAGTCTCTTCAACCCTGCTTCTTTGAAACAAACCCACAAACACTGTTTCTGATACCGATAAGAAAATACAGAGTTTTATAATAGTCACTTCCCATGAACAGAATACAAACATTTGTTTTAAAAGTTTCAGGATCTAAGCCCAGCATCTCATAGTCCTCTCCCTACACTTTCCTTAGATGTTCTCATGGGATTATCCCTTATTTCTCTAAGGAAATCACCCCTGACACCCCTTATCTGGCTGTTTCCTTCCTCAGGCTGAAGGCTTTCAGCTTCTTTGGCCCATCCACTCTTTCTAGTGATGGTCATCCACTGGCCCTCAGTGTTGCCATCTGCAGTGTGCTTCTGCTCTGTCACCTCCCAGAGACATGGGACTTGCCCTGATTCTGGTGCCTCACTTAAGATCTCCAAAGACTCTTCCTCTGGACGTGACACCATTTTGCCCTAAATTGCAGTTATTATTTGCTTCTCCTTCAGTTTCTTCTCTTTAACCTTGGTCCGTAGAACTTCTGTCCTCTTTGAGCATGTCCTTGCATTCCTATTTGATTTGCCAAAAAGGTACTCTCTAACCAGCTGTTAAGCACAGTCGAGTCATCTACTATGATGCTGTTCTTAGAGAAATCACTACTCCAAGACCCTTCCTCTTTCAAACTTCATGCTGCCGTTGGAGTTCAAACGGATTTTCTCCTTGGGACCTGAGTGATCATTGTAGTTATTAAAACAGAAATGATCAAGACATCTTGAACCTACTGAAGCAACTAGTTCAGGTTACAGCATTCTATTATTCCCTTGGTTTCTCTTGAACTTATCTTTTAGCTTCCTCTCCCTCTCTGGTCTTCTGATTCAATTCTGTCATTATGTTTCTGTATTATCAAAATGTCTTATAAAGAAGGTAATGAGTTTCATCTGTGTGAACAGAATTGTTTCTAGTAAGTAGCTTACTGTGTACAGCAAGGGCATTTTCCCCAAGGGAATTTTTTCATTGCTTTTTAGAGAGAGAGAAGGAGGGTGGGGAGAGATAAGAAAGAGGGAGCGGGAGAAGGAAAGAGAGAAACACACTTGAGAGAGGTGAACGGGGGAGAGAGAGAAATGAGAGAGACATTGGCGGTCTTCTCAAGTGCCCAGACCAGGGGTTGAATCCACAACCTAGGTGTGTATGATCCCTGACTGGGAATTAAACCCACAACCTTTTGATGTACCAACTAACTGGGCAGGGCTAGCAAGGGCATTTAAAATGTTATCTGAGATCTATCAAATGTTCTGTGAGATGTTCTTTGTTTTTTAATCCTCACCCGAGTATGTTTTATTGATTTTAGAGAGATAGAAAAAGGGAGGGTGGAGTGAGAGTGAGAGAAAGAGAGAATGAGGGAGAGGGAGGCAGAGAGAGAGAGAGAGAGATACATCAGAGTGAAAGAGAAACATTGATTGGCCGCCTCCCGCATATGCCCAACTGGGGATCAAACCCACAACCTTTTGGTGAATAGAATGATGCTCCATACAACTGAGCTGCCTGGCCAGGGCTGTTAGGTGTTCTTGACCATGAATATCATTCATTTGTTTTTGACAATTTCAAGAGAGAACAAAAGATTATAAGAGCATTTCAATAAAAAAGTAAGTTCAGCAGTTGTATTTTTTGTGTCACTTTCTTGTTTAAAAAATATATTTTATTGATTATGCTATTACGCTTGTCCCAGTTTTTCTCCTTGGCCTCCCTCTGCTCCATACTCCCCTTCCCTCCAGCAGCCACACCCCCCAGTTGACAGCCATGGGCCATGTATACATACCTACCAATTAGGCTTCTTAATCCTTGTCATTTTTCCTCCATTCTCCCCTTCTCCCTACTCATAACCTCTAAGTCATCTCCATCTATGATTCTGTTCCTGTTCTGGTTGGTTGTTAAGCTTGTTTGTTTGTTTTAGATTCAATTGTTGATCATTATGAATTTATTGCCATGTTAATGTTCATAGTTTTGATGTTCTTTTTCTTAAATAAGTTCCTTTAACATTTCATGTAATAATGGTAGCTTTGCTGGATAGAGTTAACTAGGTTGTAGCTTCTTACATTTCATCACTTTGAATACTATCTCGACTACAGAGTATTCAGCTGATAGTTTTATGGGAACCCCTTTGTAAGTAACTCTGCTTCTAAGATTCTCTCTTTATCCTTAATCATTGACATTTTCATTATGATGTATCTTGATGTGGTCCTCTTTGGGTCCAAATTATTTGGGACACTCTGGGATTCCTGACCTTGCATGTCTATTTCCTTCACGAAATTAGGGAAGTTTTCTTTCATTTTTTCAAATAAGTTTTCAATATCATCATCTTGCTCTTCTCCTTTTGGCATCCCTGATTCGGAGAGAGGACAGTGTCACTGCCTGGCTTCTGGAGGTTTGCCTGGCACTGGTTCCTTTTCCAGTCACTTCATCCACTTCCCATATTCAGCTGGCACCTTTCCAGCTTTTGCCCTGGTAGCTAGTCCCAGAGTGGGTGGGTCTGTGTATGTTCGAAGTCCGTATGGGCCCTTTAAGCTGAATCTCCTGGAAATTTGTCAGTTTCTTCTGCTGCACCAACCCCAACTGGCTGTTTTTACAGCCAGAAGTTATGGGGATTTATCTTCCTGGTGCTTAAACCCTGGGCCATGATTTAGCCTGGGGCTGGGATCACTCACTCCCAAGGTATCCTTCCTGATTTTTATCCACCACACATGAACATGGGATCACCTGTTGTGCACCCAGCGTTGATGTGCCGCACTGATTCTCTGTGCCCCTCCTACCTGTCTGGGTGAATGTGGCTTCTTTAAATCCTTGGTTGTTGGACATCTATGCAGCTCAATTTTCTGATGGTTCTGAGTGTTATTTGTTTTGAGATCTAGTTGTAACTCTTTCTATGGTTGTACAAGGAGGTGAAGGGTGTCTATCTACACTTCCATCTAGACTGGTGGTCTAACTTTCTTTTTAAATAATGTCCCAATTCTTAATTGTAGCAGCAGGGTGGTACTTTATCTGAAACAGGATTCTGAGGAATTTAAATGTCTCAAACCAACACTTTCAGCATCATTATACCTTGGTATATATGAAGTGGCTGCAGAAAGCAGAAAGAACACTCTAACTATGGATTCCCTTTTGTTTTTCCTGTGCTGTGGATAGAGGAACTTAATTTAACCCTGGACTAATTCAAACAAAAAGAAATAGGCCTTTTCATTACTCATTTACATACTTTCCTTAAACACCTTCAAATTCTTCTTGGTTTACATAGGGTTAGCCTGAGGTTTACTAGTAAACTCCCATTGCTTTTTATTTCTTTTTCCCCTAAGAAATAAAGAGAAAATCAAGATGATGGTGAACTGATTGCCTAATTATTTTCAACATAAATGTTAAAGTTTAATTGGGCATTCATGGGGATGTACTCCAACAACTTGATAAAATTCTCTGTGGCCATCTCATAGGAAGCGCTCCCTTTGCTTACTGTCACAGTCGAGGAACCGCATGGCTTGAAAACGGAAATACCTCTAGATGCCCTTTCCCCTCTTTTGCTGGGAAGGATCAGGAAGTTCTCTTAGGGCTTAAAGTGTGTCCTTTTTTGCCTCTGCAAGGTCGGGAGGAGGGATCACCACCTTCCAGGACTTCAAAAGCCTCTCGAGGAGAGGCTGTTTCTCTTTCTAGGCTCTGGCTGTGAGGGCCAAAAGGTCTCTCCTTCTAAATTTCAAGTTGATCTTTCTTTAAACACAGGAAACTTCAGGGCTGTTTCTTGAAAATGTTACTGTCGACTCACTTTTCCCAGGGATGCAGTGCAATTATGAAAACTAGATGAAAATAACTGAATGAACTTGGGTTATTTGGTCCAATTTTGATTTGTCATAAAAACAAGAGAGTTAAGAAAGTTTAGGTGCTATGCAACACAATTACCTTATGGTGGTGGGTTGTAATGACATAATGCCCAGCTACCAAATGTTTTACCCTTTGTTTTCAAACAAAATACGTATTACCTGGGTTCAAGCCCTGGCTCTTCCCCTTACTAGTTTTATGGCCTTAAATCCATCAGTCTGGCTGCATTCAGTTTGGTTATCTATAAAAGAAAGGACTGAACTCTCCTGAGCAAATAAATGCATGCCAACTCCAGTTGGGGTATCTATCAAGAATTCTGAGTTAAGTAGAATGCGGTGGCCACATCCCAATAAGAAGTAGCACTGTGTATGATATGACCTGTCTCTTAGTAAAGAAAGGTATTTAGCATGGCCTGGCTTGGATGACATCTAAAGCCTTTTCAGCCTTTTCCACTTCAGTGTTCTATGAGATTAAGTTTATTGACCACCAGTTCATAATGGTTTGCAGCTGGCATTTAAGAAAACAACAACAACAAACAAACAAACATGTTATTATATGAAAAGTCAAGTTTAACTCCAATTTAAAAGAATGGTTTTGGTAAGTGGCTTCAATTGGGAGAAGGGGGCGGTATCATAAAGAAACCCTCTACTTTTTGTAGAAAAAGGCCCAAGAAGTGGTTTCTCTTCCACTTCCTGTCAAGAAAAGTGACCATATCTCTTAAGAATTGAATTTTAAAAGGCAGTTTAGTGCTTTCCTTGTGATGAATTCCATAGCCAAGGCCTGGGCTGTTTGTGACTAAAATAAAAACAAAAACTGATCCCCCACCTAAAATGAATGGCCTGCAGCACTTTGATGTTGAGTAAACTTTAGTGAAGAGCAGGCTGCTAAGAAAAGCTTTTGTTGCAAAGCCAAGATTTTCGAAGCTGTATTGATACAGCACAAGGTAACTGTTAGGGGAAAAAACCAAAACGTTGGTTGAGTGCCTCGCTGGATATTGGTGGGCCTCAAAATTTTTTCCACAGCAATGATTTAATTTAGTAATTACATTTTAGTTTGACTGTAAAAGTAGCACATTAAAAAATAAATTAAAAAGGAAGCCATAAATTTATCAGCTTTGGAAAACCCTGAAATGCATTATCTTGGTGCAAATATAGCAAATGGGATTCATCTCATAATCCATTCCAATGAATTGGGTAGCAGCTTCTTGGAATGTATATACAGGTACTCTGAGACTCAAACAGAGCTTTTCACTGCTAAAACTTTAAAATATAAGATAAGCCCTGTTTTTCCTGTTAGTAGTTAGTTTCTAATATCAGGGATGATCATATAGTTATGTAAGTTTAGTAACTGTATTTTGGGTATAACTTTATTTTTAAATAATATTCCAAATCTTAACTTTTTCATGACTCTTCTGTAAATAGAATTTTGAGGAATTGGGATGCCTGGTTGCTTAGGCAAAGGTGTTTTACAAGCTATACCAGGTAAGTAACTATTCAGCATTATCTTTAGATCTGAAACATATTTAAGAATCTTCTCCATTATTCTTATCCAAAATTTTTTCTTAGATAATACTATTAAGGCAATACTATGAACAGTTGGGACATATCCACTACATTATTTAAGTAATTTGCATTCATAATATGCCCTTGTCATGCTCCCAATTATTAGCGTACATCCTCCAACTCTGAACATGAGAGATGAACTAATAAAATTGAAATGGTTTTGAAAACAGACTTTAATTTCTTACTAATATGTTACTTATTAATTATAATGTGTTAAAATATTCTTAGGCTGATTTAGCTGTTGTTACAGGTACTAGATCACTTAATAGATCTTTGTTGAAATGATGCATTATGTTTCCCACACGTTAAATATGTAAGAAATTATTTTACGCAACACGTTAAATTCATTCATTTTGTTTTGACAGTTCATATTTGTGGAGTAAGTGGATTGAATTAAGACTTTCTAGGGTATACTTATTTATTTCTATATTCATTTAATACAGAGTTGACACTGCCATTTCCACCAGTAACACCTGTATCCCAATGGGTAGAAGATCATCTATTCAGATATACACTGAACTAAGAACCAGGGTATACACCACCAAAGGGCCTTGGCAAAATCAGAATACATGCTGCAAACACAGGCTCCTGTTCCTCACATCTAGCAAAGCGTGCATGAAGGCAGTACAGATTCGTTCCCGCTTTAACACGCAAGCCCTCCTCACTTGGTAGTCTGCTTTCTAAACCTGCAGCCGATTAATAGCTACAAATTAGAAGGGCTAGAGAAACTGATAGAGAAAACATACTGATGGCCATCAGAACTGACAGCTGACAAGTTGTCCTCCGATGAGAAAAGAGAAAATCTATAAAACGCACAGCCTTAAAAAGCATTAGCGAACTGAGACCCGTTAGCGCAGTGTGATCAGTAAATGACAAAGCAGCCAAACAGTCCGTAAGAGTGTCACTGTGTAACAGAACAGAGTGCAATAATTGATGTGCCAAATGATGATCTACCTTTGTGAAAAAGGATCGACTGCTGAGTGCTTTGTACAACACAGCCCTCTGACATGTTTCTTTCCTGGGGTTCCTGGTAACTAAGATTTTACAATATTCTCTTGAACCATAAAAATTAGTAATGGATGATAGAAATGGGCCCTTTGCAGGGATTAATTTATTGATCATGTGGCTGTGAGAGAGGTGTACACATAATAGGCACCTAATAAAGATCATCTGGACATGAATATGAAATTATGACTTCTTAAAGATTTCAGAGGAAGAATGGCTTTAAGATTTCAATTGAAGTGGGACTTGTCAGGTCTTACACCAGCAGCTAGTATGCCTTGATAGCCTGGCACTTGTTCTTGGTGATACAGGAAAAGGTAAGTGCTCTTTGGATCTTTTTTTAGAGACGAGACTTTGTATGTGCCTGTATGACATTAAAAATAATCATTGTAATAATCATTGTTATGTGCTGTAGATTCATTAGCAATGGACTACCATGAGCCTTTCAAAATGTAACGTTGTCTAAATACATCCGAATTCGCTTTTGTTTTTAGTCATTGTAAATAAGCAGACCCTCATATTTTCATTGTGATGTTGCTCCCGTAGGGAGAAAATGTCAAATGCACTAATAGAAGAAAACAGGATGCTGTTTAGCTAGGATGAGGTCCCACTCTACTGCTGTTTCCATCATCGTCTGTTCGTTGGTTCTTAGCTCTCTGCTGTAACATGATATATGCGTATTGTTGATATAGTCCACAGTTTCTATACCTTGTGACAAATATGGTGCAGTTTTGTGAAAAAATTTTGCTAGCATGGTTACAAGGGACATTGGAACTGCACCTAGAGAGGGTGAAATAATCACTCTGGCCATGCTCTCTCAACTCGGATATGTAATTTTTCCTTTAAAAAAAAAAATCTGTCATTGATGACCATGGCATCAGTTTTTAATCTTGGAAGGTCTAGCTACCCTTGCTGTTTGAAGACGATGTTGTTTGAGCCTTTGTGAGTTGAACTTTTGGTTTAATTGTTTTCACATTAATGGTGATGGATTCCCTCAGATCTGGCCACACAGTGGTTTCCAGTTTCATCTGCATCTAGTGGCATGTGTTTGCAGAGATAACGGATTTACAGCTGGAGACTATTACAGAGCCATGAGATACACAGGCTATAGACCCTGGGACCCCAGCTTGACGGGCATGGCACTGTACACATGGAGATTTCAGAGGTTATTAGATTTTAGTACTGTGGGTTCTTAGAATATCAAATTTGATTTTCAAGACTTGCTTTTAAGGAAAACAATATGCTTCCAGCTGACTGCTTGTGAGTAGGACCTAGACATCTGAGAATGCAACATGTTAGTAGCAGCCTTTGTCAGTGTTGGTGCAGATCCGACCGCGTTATGTATACAGGATAGATCATGTTTAGAAGAAGAGTCTATAAACTTCGAATTCTTTGTGCCGCTTATTATTTTCCAAAGGAAGTGAGGGGCAACAACTGCCCAAGTAGCCTCTGTTGAAGAGCTGTTTGTTTCACAAGTTAACAGTCCGGAAAGGGTAGGGGAAAGGTGTGGGTGCTCATAATTTAACCTGGAGCTACAGAACGGAAGTATTCCTTTCACAAACAAAACACAGTAGCTAGTCATTTTCTATTTTTGAATGAAGAGTGTGTCATACATCTGTACCATGTTTTTCTCCAGGTAAATGGCGTACTATACACTTAAAGTGGAGTGGCTTTACTGGAGAGTTGCCAGGGTAACTGAGCAGCAAGCAGTTCAGCAAATTGCAGAAAGGCAATAGAGTGCAAATGAATAAAGAAATGCATGTTCCATCTTAAAACGCAGGACGGCTATGGTAGATTGTGTTTTGTCTCTGTAGAATGTAGAAATGTTTTTGCTGGAAGCAGAAACTGAGATAGATGTTCCTTACTAGTCCTTGAAGTGAGGTGTTAAGCAGTATCAGGTACCCTTTCATGGTGTCACTTCAGGACCTGCCAAGGGCTATAAAGCAAATAGAATCATTTTATTTAATTTAGTTTGAGAGAGAGAGAGGAACATTGATTTTGTTGTTCCATTTATTTATGCATTCATTGGTTGATTATTGCATGTGCTGTAACTGAGGATTGAACCCTCAACCTTGGCATATCAGGACGACACTCTAACCAACTGAGCTACTTGGCCTAGGCTTCAATTTTTTTTTAATAAGAACAACCTTTCTTTTTGCTTATAAGCCAGATTTTACCACCTTACAGCAGCCAAAACTAAAGGAAAGTGTCAGTAATTAATAATGTAAATGGAGGAGGGTAACAAAGAAACTGCTGAATGCATATAGGAATTTATTACAAAATTGAAATTTAAATTGAATATTATATATATTTAGTCCTTAGATGTGAGAACTGTGTTTATCTCTACAGTGCTTTGTATTGGAATTCATTCTTGCATCCACTAGGCCTTGGTAAAGTCATTTAAATATGCCAGATTCTTTTTAGGTGCTGAGAAAATAATGAAGGTAAGTAAAATTCAGTGCTGAACTTCAAGATGTTTTTAATCTCTAGAAGGAATGGATTAGGTGAACTCTAAGAGATTTTTTTAGACTATTCAAAACATTCCTACGCTTTGGGTGTAGGATTGTGATCTAGATGCAAATTCTCTTTTATGTATAGAATGAAGTAACTGCCCAGCAGGAGTTCACAATTGTCCATAATTGGATCCTTCCTCCCAATTTCCCACCTGCCTTAAATGTACCCCAAGATCTACCATCATTGGTTTCATTTCCTTCCTTGGAAGAACCCCACAGTATTTCATAGCTGTATCGTGCACATGTGAACCCAGGGGAGCCTGGGCCTGGGTCCCCTCCCCCTCTGCCTTCTCCACCGCACTTGGTATTCCAGGGCTGTTGTGAAAATCCAGCGGGTGAAAATCTCAAACTGGCATCCTCACGGTTTCCCTATGATTTTTGGAATGGGACTATGTCCATCGCTGAGTGAATTGTTCTTGGTAGAAGTGGGGTCTCTAATGCCAGGAAGACCCTTTATGAATACTCCTACAGAACAGGCCAGGAAAGAAAGAAACTCTCCCTGCATACCTGGTTTAAGCCAAACATGCAGCCCCTTTCCCTCTCTTGCAGTGCCTTTGAAGGTATGCGTTTAGTAGTAAAGCGATGTCGTGAAGCTACAAGCCAAATAGTTTAGTTTAGTTTTACATTCTTGGCAGCCATCCACAGAACTGTAGGGACACGTTTTCACAGATAAACATTTTGTAGGAGTTCCTATTCTTACACTAAAAAATTCACTGTCAGTGATCTTGCTATCCAGGGTTCTTAGTTGTGAGCCTGAAGCGAGCACATTGGGGTTCTTAGGGTTAATTACTACATTTACAAATCCATCAGTGATAAAGAGAAATAACTGGTTTGATAGGGTTTATCTGTTCAAAAATCGCAGCCACTAGCCAGTCGGGAAGATGGAAAACCAAGAGATTTGTAGAGGTAACACGGTAATGGCAGTAATACGTTGGTGGAGATGCTGATTATCAGAGGAAAAACAGTAGGTGGAAAACTAATCAAACCAATTTGGCCATTTCAGTGTACTCCCATCATATATCTTAAGTAACCAGTAAATCAAGAAACCTGTCCCATTTCACTTAAAGCTATTATTGGCACTGAATTTTATCATGTAATTGTTACTGCTTTAGGGTGTAGGATTATACTGCGTGAATTATTAAATGTCAAGATCAGGTAAAATGAAATAAATCATTTTTATGAGAGTTGTGAGAAATAACACTCATAGAAAAAGTATCTTAGCATTTTTATAACTATGAAAGTTACCTTACATGTATTGAATATATTATATACTCTGGTGTGCTTTGTCTAGTGAACACTTAATACAGGGTAGATTCTGGCCATTTAAAAATTACTCTTTATACTTTGCTTTGAAAAAAAAGGAAAGAAATAAACTGTAGCAATTATGTGGTCAGTCAGTTCTTATGATGTATTTTATTGGTAGTAATTTCAATAAAAAGAAATGACCAAAGCACTATTATTACTGTCTTCATTATTTAAGAACAATTTAAAATACTAAAATGTGCATAATTTTGCTCACACAGTATTTAAAATGTGCCTAAACATGCCAAGTTTAAAGAGTTGTCTGATGCTTTGTCCTAAAATAATTTCCCTTTAAAACAAACTTCTTAACAATGTGTTGCATGTTGCTTCAGTTTTCCCAGAAATTTCTACTCATGAAACCCTTCGTTACAGTGTAAGTGAATTATTAATAGCAGATCTCGTTATTTGTCTTCTGCTTTCCCTCTTCATTTTCAGTGTACACCATCTTCTCAAAGGTGCACTCTGACCGTGATGTGTACCCCTCTGCTGGTGTCCTCTTTGTTCATGTTTTGGAAAGAGAGTCTTTCAAGGGAGAATTTCCACCTTACCCCAAACCTGGTATGTCCTAAGGAGGAGAAAAGAGTGGTCAATTCACTAATTTTTTCTTTTGTTCAGTGAGCCTAATCTAGATGATGTATGATAAAACACTGTTAATATTATTTGAAATGGTCTGGGTGCATGATCAATTGGTTGTTGTAGGATATTTCCCATTTTAAAACTAGAAATTTAATTACAGAGAAGGAAATTGTTTATTTTTGAATTTTAAAGAGAGCATATTTTTTGTTTCCCAGTCTTGAGTTTTGTGCTCCTGACAAACGACCTACCTATATTTGCATAGAAATAATTAGAGTTGTACAATTATGACTTTTAATATTAAAACTTCAAATCTTACATGGTACATTGATTTTTGGAAAACTATACGTATGATGTAGAAGAGAATATATAGTATTTAGAAAGTTCTAAAAAATGGTTTTTATAATAGGAAATAATTTTATATAACTTCATTACAATATAATGAAGGTGAATTTTTTCCTTAAAGTAATACCAATTACAAAGTCTTACTTAATTTATCAGTTTAAATTATTTTATGTTGGATTGTCACAAATGCTATGAAATTAATGAAGAGAAAGGCTAGGAAGAGAAAATAAATTATTTTAATTCTTCCTTAAATAACAAATAAAAACTTATTTTCTGAAAATTGCAGCATTAGACTTAACTATAAATATTATTTTTATATTAGATGATAAAAACATACCTGAACATACTCATAAAATATAGTTAAACATGTTCTCAGCAGTATTCTAGAGTAAAAGTTAGTTTTTTCATCAGTTATTTTTAAAACGTTATGTGGCATTCTGTTTGCAAGACTATTTAGCTAACCCTTTTGAGCAGTTCTAATATATGAGAAGTAAACATGTAGCTAAGAGTATAGCTTCTGGAGTCAGCCAAGATTAAATTAGTTTTACCGATTACTATGACCATAAAGATGTTACTTAACATGGAAAATGATATATTCCATCAATAAAACTTAGGCTAAAGATAGTGGTACTTTCTTAGGTGTGTTTAATGATCAGATGAACTAGTGCCTGTAGAGTCCAGGCACAATAACTGGGCTAAGCATGTGCTAATAAATGATGCTATTATTATCGTTTATCATTAATAAATGCCATTATTACAGTTCTTTTGGATTTGTAACATTTTTCTCAACTCATCTTCGATTGTTTTATCATGATACTGTTATAATTTTGAGATGCTCCTTAAGATTAGTTTGATAATGTCCAGAGTTTCATGAAAGGGAAGCTTAAGAGAATGAATATATCAACATGATTAAACTTTTTCTAAAAGACTGTTGTCTCATTTCTAGAACTTTCCAACTCATAGGTGGCAGAAAACAAGAAAAGAAAAAAGAAAATCTTTTCAAAAAAAAAAATTGAAGTTGTATGACTACTTTTCTTTGTTACATTAGATTTTAAATAAACTAAACAGCTGAAAGGATTTTTTTCTTTACATGAGCCCCAAATCTCAATCCCCAGATGGATGTGGGGTTGGGGATGGTGTGTGTGTCTGTGTGTGTGTGTGTGTATGTGTATGCACAGGCCAGTTTCCTACAAAGGTAAAAAAAAAAATTTTAGATTAAAACTACCAAAGCAACATCTGTAAAAATGACTGACATATCTTAATTCTGCATTTCTTATCTAGGTGAGATTAGTAATGATCCCATAACATTTAACACAAATTTAATGGGTTATCCAGACCGACCTGGATGGCTGCGATATATCCAAAGGACACCATATAGTGATGGAGTCCTATATGGGTCTCCAACAGCTGAAAATGTGGGGAAACCAACAATCATTGAGGTAATGTCTTAGACAAAAGTATATTTGCTTTTTTGAATTTGAGTTTCAAATGTTGAGATTAAAATTACATGGCAGTGGTTTTCAGTGTTTTATGCATGGAAACACACTAGGTAACATTTGGAAATGTACCACTCCTTTCTGTTCATTTGAACTTTTTTTTTTATTTAAATTTATTGGAATGACAATGGTCAATAAAATGATATAGGTCTCAAGTGCAGTGCGTTTCTATGATACATGACCTGTGTATTGCATTTATGTGCCACCATCCAAAGTCATATCATCTTCCATCACCATGTATTTGGCCCCCTTTATCCTTTACTACATACTCTACCCCCTTCCCTCTGGGGTATTGTTATCTGCCTCTATGATTTTCAGATTTATATCCCACATATGGCTCTTAGCTTTTTCTGACTGACTTACCTCAGTTAGCATAACATTCTCAAGGTCCAAGCATGTTGTTGCAAATGGCAATATTTCATCTTTTCTTATGGCTCGGTAGTAGTCCATAGTATATCTGTACCATGCCTTCTTTATCCAGTCATCTATTGAAGGACACCTTGGTTGTTTCTGTGTTTTGGCCAGTGTGAATAATGTGGCATTGAACCTAGGGTGCCTGTATCTTTGTGAATAAATATTTTCAAAATGTTTAGGTAGATACCCAGAAAAGGGACCTGTTGGGTCATGTGGTAACTCTGTTATTAATTTTTTAAAATTCTCACCTGAGGATATGTTTATTGATTTCAGAAAGGAAGGGGGAGAGAGAGGAAGAGAAGCATTAAAGTAAGAAAGAAACATCAGTCACTTACCTCCCATATGTGCCCAACCAGGGATCAAGCCTGCAGCCTGTGTATGTGCTCTGACCAGGAATCAAGCCCATAGTCTTTTGGTGCATGAGATGATGCTGAAACCAACCGAGGCACCTGGCCAGAGCCTATTCTGATTTTTTGAGGAACTGCCATACTGTTATCCATAGTGATTGTATCAATTTACATTCCTGCTAGCAATGAATGAGGGTTCCTTTGTCTACACAACATCTCCAACACTTCTTATTACTTGTCTGGTTGATAATGGCTATTCTAATGGGTGTGAGGTGGTATCTCACTGTAGTTTTAATTTGCATTTTCATAATAGTTCATGAAGTTAAGTATCTTTTCATATATCTGTTGGCCATTTGTATATCTTTTTGGAAGGATTGTTCTGGTCCTCTGTCCATTTTTTATTGGACTGTTTGTTTGGCATTGAAATGTATGAGCTCTTTACATATTTTGGAACCCCTTATCTGAGGAGTTGTTTGCAAAACATCTTCTACTGTTCGGTTGGTTGCCTTTTTGTTTCATTGGTGATTTGTTTTGCTATTCAGAAGCTTTTTAGTTTAATGTAGTCCCATTCATTAATTTTTACCTATATTTCCATTGTCTTTGGTATAAAATTCATGAAATCTTCTCTAAGACCAAGATCCATACATTTAGTACCTGTTTTTCTGTATGTATCTTATTGTTTCAGATCTTTTATTTAGGTCTTTGATCCATTTTGAATTAAATTTTGTATATGTGGATAAACTGTAGTCTAGCTTCATTCTTGCCTTTCTGATTTTCCGAACACCATTTATTGAAGAGGCTTTCTTTTCTCCATCATGTGCTTTTGGCTCCTTTGTCAAAAATGATTTGCCTGTACACACAGTTTTTGGTCTCTCAGTTCTGTTCCATTGGCCTGTGTCATTGACACAGTTCTATTTTGTTTTTGTTTTATTCCAGTTTTTATATTAAAAAGGGCAGTCCATTAGTGAAAAAAATTAAGACATTTAAAAGAAATAGATTACTCTAATGTGAATGTTATTAAGAAAATAAATGCAAACTTAATTTGCTCCATATGTTCATTTCAAATTTCACATTCTTTGAAATAGTCGTTTCGCAGACATTTTATGAGCCACTGCCATGTTCTAAGAATCATGATAGGTTCTGGTGATAGAAAGATGAATAACAGTTGAGCCTAGGATATGAAGGACTGAAATGGAAACCTTTACTTAGCCAACCCTGACGTGACTGTTAGGATAAGAAGGTGCTATTTGATGCAGAGTTGTAAGAGGATAAGTAGGGATTCACTTCACAAAATAGAAGGAAGACTATCTTAGGGAGAAGAAAAACCACAGCAAAACGTTGAAGGTATTAACAGTCACATCTGGTTCATGAGGAACAGTGGTATGTATCTGAAGAGATAGCACCACAGATCATTAGGGAAAAGACTGTTTATATATTGAATGGTACTCAGTTAGCCATGTGGCAGACACAAAATAGATTCTTACTTCATGGGAAATATAAAACACAGATCTAAATTGAGGATTTAAATGTGGTAATTATGGGAAGGCAAGCCATAAAAATATTGCCACTCATTTGAAAATATCTAATATTGCTTTGTGAGCTTTAGCTTTGAGATATCGTAACAAAGAGTAGAAGATTGATACTTTTTTCTCATTGATAATACTGTATAATTAAGTTTATTGCCATGTGAACTTTTTAAAATCATAAGGATTCCCAAACAAAATCTTTATGACATGTTTTTTCATTTGCTTCATTGCAACAATACTTTCTAGTTATTTGAATGACTAATAGTCTTCATTTCAGTGTTAATCTAATGTGTCCCAACAAATATAGCAAGGAGCCCTGGCTGGTGGCTCAGTGGATAAGCACCAACCTGTGAACCCAAAGGTCACTGGTTCAATTCCCAGCCAGGGTACATAACCAGTTGCAAGCCAGGTCTCCAGCCAGATCCGTGGCTGGAGGCAGGTGAAAGACAACCATACATAGATGCTTCTCTCCCTCTCTGCCCCCCTCCCTTCCTCTCTCCCTGAAAATAATAAATAAAATCTTTAATATATATATATATATGTTAAGGAAGTCATTAAGTACAATAGAAATCAAATAAATTGTGGAGAGCATTCTTTTAACTTTGTGTAATAATGTGCTTTTCAGAATATGTACTTTTAAATACTGTTAAAGGTTTAGAATGATTTCAAAATTTTGAGGTTTTTTTTGCAAATATTTCTGGCTGTAATTTATTTTATTTAAAGCTCATCTATGATGCTATAAAAATCGTCAATACTCGTTTTTAAATGAGCAGGACATTTCTTTTTAGCTTGAGTCCGTTTGCTGTACTCCTCTGCCCCAGGCTCGGCCACAGCTGTTCTCTGCCTGAAGTCTAGTGCTCAGATGCTAAGACGCACACAGTCCTTTTGTTTTTTTTTTTCTTTTTGAGGTACTGCAGACCTGTTTGAACAATTTCTTATCTGTTAACACAATTAATTATTCCTTGATTTTTCTAAAGTATTATCCTGTTTTTGGTCTTCGCTTTGTTTGTTGTTTGCAGTGGCTGTTCCTGCGTTGACTTTGATGTAAGTTCATTGGCTCGGCAAATGTTTACTAATACTTGATCACACAGAGGCATTGATTTGTGGTTTTTGAGCATGTGCCATAGCTTTGTAGACTGTGACCCTTATGGCTTGACCCCCATCATGAGATATGATTTCCAAAGCGTTACTTACGACATGTTTTTTTACTGGTTGGTGTGCAAACAACCCAGAGATATGCTCATTTTAAAGTGTGCTTTCCAGTTTAATCCCGAAGCTCCAATTAAAAATACAAAAATACATTGTTTTGGTTTTTCTGAAATCTTAGAATGGCACCTGTAAGTAATTCATAATGGTTAATCCATTTACTAATCACGCATCTGCATTGCAAATAGCACTTAATGGTCTTCTGTAAAAGGGTCTTTCTGATTTTAACTTGTTTCAGCATGTTAAATAGACTGGACTAATTATTTATTTTCCCATAACATTGCTAAAAGCTCTGAGTTCTTATGGCCCAGAGAAGGAATATTTTGTAAGTATGTAAACAAATAATGAAAATTGAAAGAACAACAATTTGTTTTCATTTTGTCCTTAATGAATTTCATTTACCAAAAATGCATTTCATTTCTTTAATATAATTTTTGTTTTTCAATAGATAACTGCTTACAATAGGCGGACCTTTGAGACTGCAAGGCATAATTTGATAATTAATATAATGTCAGCAGAAGGTAGGTATGAAGAAACATGTTGCTGATCATGTCCTTATTTGCAAGAAAATTTCATTATGTTTTATACCTATGTAAAATATAGCTAAGGATTTTAAAGTAATGGGTATCTAACATAACTCATGAAATAGCAAAATGTAGTAAAGAAAATTAAGCAGTATTTAATGAGTTATAAAACTTGATGTTTTATGGTGCTGAAAAACTCAGGATGGGGAAACCAAACAGGCCACCTATTTCTCCAAGCCTTAGTTTCATCATCTGTGAAATAAAACTAAGAATAGAATTGCTCTCATATGCTTGGAATATAGACTTCATGAATTAGGCTTGAAATGTGCTTAAACATAGGGCTGAGCACATACTGCACAACCAGTCATTTTTAGCTAGTTTCATTGAAACTTACAGGTTGTAGTTGAATTGTATGTGAAGATAAAGTGTTATTGATGAACAGAAATACAATCTAACTTGAGTCCCAGTCTCCTTCCTAATAGCTAATCATTCATCAGTAATTGCTGGAGTTCACCAGCAATTGAGTTATGTAAATTCAAAGTGTGAATGATTCCGAAGGATTTGGAAGGACACAGGAAATATTCTAAGAATTACACTCTGAAATATTCTGACTCTGTTTTGCATTTAATTGGGAAAAGTACACACCACTAAAAACTTGGTAGTTAAAATGTGTACATCATGGGGTACTCTTCTCTACACCACGTATCATTTATGAAGATAACAGGAGAATTGGCTATAGTATCCCTCTGCCCCCGCCCCCCAAAACAGCGAAACAACGTTTTACTGGGTGGGCGAGTTCTTCTGTTTACCAGTACAATTAAAAACAAATGAGCAAACCCAAAATACTTTGTCAGAACCTACTCATTTGGATTTCATGAAGAGTCAGTGAAGGCCAGGTTAAAAACTACCTTTTACACTATATGAAAGAAAACAATTTCTATAGAATTGATCATGTAGTCCATAATTGCGGAGATTGCCATTTGCAAACAACAGGTCTGCTCGTTTAAAACTTTAAATGACCTCCGAATGTGAAAAAGCAAGTCCAAATGCCAGTCCTATAGGCTTGGACAGAGGATTCCCTGTCCACTTTTTCACTTCTCAGGGAGACTTATTCTTGACATCCAGTCTGATCAGTTCCTAAAGAATTGGAATATTATTAATGAGCAGAACAGTTGCAGAGTTTCCTGTCTTCTAACAACTGCAACAGCACAGTTATGTGGTTACATTATAGTGGGCTTGGACCACTCACCTCATCACGAGGCGGTCAGAGTGACTTAAAACCCTTTTTTAGGTACCAGTCCCTGTTAACTGAAAGATGGCCTCATGTGTAATTTGAACCTCATCTTTCTCAAGTCTTGTCTCGGTCCTGTGGATGCAGAGTCCACAGGCATCCTAATGTGTCATCGATGTGTTCAAGCAGATAACAGCAGTAGTGAAAGTTGGCTTTCAGGGCTGCTTATTTAAAAATTTGGTTTGGAACGTGTTGAGGAGGGAGTCCGATGAGCTGGGTTTTGGAATTCTGCACTTTTATCAAGCAGAGCTGCTCTGCTGCCTTGCACAGAGGGTTCAGGGACCCCAGACTATGGAAACCAGGGAACCAGGTGAACAGGCATTTATCGTTGCTGGTGCAGAGGGAATCTGTATACGGGCTCTGGGATTCACGTCTTTGAGCAATCCTATACATATGCCATTTCTCCCAGACAAGGTTAGGAAGGAATGAACTCGACCATGGTCAGTCTTGACTCCTTGCCCAGCTGCCTTCTGCTTCGAGCTGCCTAACGGGAAATTAGTCCTGTAGACTCTCATGGTTCGGAGCTCATAGCCAGTACACAGAGTGATTCTCTAAATTGAGTTTGTGCCTCAGAGGCCTGCCACCAATCTGTTGGCCTACTGTTCCCTTGGCCTGTGTGATGTCCAAATATAGCAGGCCTGGGATTTCCCCAAAGTTAGAAAGCGCGGGTGACTCATCTCTGGGAGTCCTGGCAGCCACGCTTGGCTGGGGAGGCAGCTGCCCAGCCCGGAGCCTCTGAGGGGTGTGGCGACCGGTCTTGAAATGGAGCCACAAGCCTGTCACACGGATGAGGAAGAGCCAAGTAACAGTATCCAAAGAGGAGTGTTGATAGAAACCAGTTTTGCACACTTCTTTAAAAGAGTGGGTGTAAAAACACTGAATGAAATGAATACAGGATAGCCTTCTTAGCAGACTCAAAAACTACATTTGGCATTATTTATAAATGTTCTTTATTGCTAAGAAACTTTTTCACAACATATTTCTGTACAACTGTTTCTCAGTATGGGGACAAATGCAGTGTGATTAAGTTACTGTTCATCTATAAAGTAGGGAATGTATCTGTACAACACAAGACACGTATCTACATAAAAGAGAATAAATAGGTCATGTTCTAGAAGATTGCAGATGGCCTTTACATTAAACAAATCTAACAAAGCCATAAGCAGAGTAAATGACAGTGTAGGAGATGTGTAATTAGGGCCTTGAAAAGCTCGATCTTTAGGAAAGAGGCACCACATTCTAGAAAACTCTCTTGGAAACCATAAAGCCAGAATATCTACCCTGACTTCACCACTGGCGTCAAATATCCTTTAGTATTAAAGATGCTTCATAGAAAATGAGGTCATCAAGATTTCAATTATTTATTGTGCAGTTTTTGTTTTTTTATTTTATTCAGAGGAAAATACTTTATAGATGTGAGTTTTAAGGAAATAAATCAGACGGTATACATAGTACCGTTACTGCATGGAACTTTAAATCTGTGTACAGTCCAGAAACATTCTCTTTTCCTTTTGAGAGAAGAATTTATATAATTAGTCTGTTCATATTATCATAGTAGTTGCCAAAGCTTAATATTCTGTAAGTTCTTCCTCTATACAAGGAGTTCCACTGAGCAATTTATATACAGTCTCCTTTAGCTGAGATGAAAATCATATTCATTCAGATGATGGTAGATTTCTGGACCTCACTAAAAATCAGCTTCCCCTTTTGAAAGTATGGAGAACAATACAAGTACCCACTCACCCTCTTGTTGTGAGTATTAAATGTGATAATTCACCTCAATCCATTAGCTGAAGCTGCCTCATAGTAAGTATTAAAAAATGCAGCCTTTATTATTCTAGAAATATTAAATTAAAAGAAAGCTATTCTTTATCTTAATATAACAAATTCAAATATGGGAAATGATGGTTTACAATTTAAGAATAACATTGAGAAACTGATATAAGAGTTTCTTATATTAAAAGTGTGAATGGGACATTCAATTGGTTTACAGTAATAATTCTGAAATCTTTGGAGGAAAATATTGATGAGACATTGGGTAGGAAGAAAGCTAAATCTCTTAACTAGATGAGATAGGGAATTTCATGAGAAATTTAAAATATAATTTCTCTAAAATATTATGGAACGATCAAAGTAGTATGTTGTTATAATTTCAGAATTCTCATTGGAAATATGATCAGTATTTGTTTTAGTACAAAGTAATGTTTTAGCATGCTCCAGAAAGATCAGGAAACAATCATGTACTGCATAACATGTTGGACCGCGTATAGGACATGGACGCATAAGATGATAACGGAGTTGAAAAATTCCTATCGCCTACTGATTTCGTAGCCTAAGTACACAGTGTTTACGAAGTAAGTCTGCAGCAGCAAACAGTAATGGCCTAGTAGGCCTTGGTATTTGCTCGCCCCTCACTCACTTATCCAGGGCAACTTCTGGTCTTACAAGCTCCATTCAGCTACATAGCATAGTGTTTAGACAATATATTATATTTTTACCGTACCTTTTCTCTGTTTGGATACACAAATACCATTGTGTTACAAGTATTCACAGCACCTAGTATAGTATAGTGATATACTGTGCAAATGGGAAATAACACTACAAGGTTGTAATGATTAAAGAGATGGTGTATTTGAAAAAGATCTGTTCATGTTAAAATGCTATCAGTACAAAACAGTATCCCTGCCCATGTAGACTTCCCTCAGGCTGGGTGAAGCAGGGGGAGGAGGCCGGCAGGTTACTGGCAAGTTGGAAACTGACTTGGCCATTTTTTTTTTAAAACCAAATTCTATAATTATGAATTACCATGCTTTGTCCTTGGATTTTATTGCATTGTAGATCAAATTCTGTGTCAAATATATATTAATGTTTTTAGATATGTCCCCTGTTGTACAGGAAGCCTTTAAAGTCAGCATTACTATTATTTTCCAAAGCCAGGACTAGGTCAGAAATCAATAAATCTAAAATTGCTCTACCGTTTCTCTTTCAAAAGGCTACTTGATTAAAGATACCCATTTCCCTTTTCTCTTTAACCAAAAATCAGACTTCCCATTACCATATCAAGCAGAATTCTTCATTAAAAACATGAACGTAGAAGAAATGTTGGCCAGCGAGGTCCTCGGAGACTTTCTTGGGGCCGTGAAAAATGTGTGGCAGCCGGAGCGCCTGAACGCCATTAACATCACGTCGGCTCTGGACAGGGGTGGCCGGGTGCCACTCCCTATTAATGACATGAAGGAGGGGTAAGCAGGCCTTTATCTCGTTGCCTTAAATATGAATGTTTAAATACGATGATCTTATCAAACTTATTATAGTGGAAGATCGTTTATTGCATTTTTTTTCTTTTTAATAAGAAATGGATATTGTAAAGATATGAAAACACTAGCAATTTTCTCTATTGACAAAGAGGTTATATTAATGATTCTTTATATCTGATGTTCCAGGTCCTGTGCAATCTAATTGTAGATCGGGATCATAAATTATAGTGCTAAGTCTTTTGTACCTTCCACAGAGAACCTATGATTTAGGGCCCGGAATTTCAAAGGAAATTGATGCCCCAGTTATCAGCTGTAGAAGGACATGCAGACTACTGTAACTTTATTCTAGGAAACTATTTCTTTGCCTTTGACATTCTTTCCACCATGTGTCAGTGACTGATGGCTGAAGTGGATTTGAAAGCCGTTCCTAAAGCCTGGCCTTGTCACTCACAGGCTGGATGAGACTGGGCAGCACTGTGCCTCAGCTTCCTCGTCTGCTCCAACAGGATTTGCGATAATGATTAAATGCAACAATGCCTTTGAAAGGGCTTTGTGTGGAGTATGACTCACACTCTTCCTTGGAGAGGTTAAGAAACACTCCTAGGCCTGGGCAAAGTGAAAGGCTTGAATATCAGTGTCCATCAAACTTTGATCTTTAATTTCTAATCTGTAGGTTGAGGCAGATTTACTCCCTCCCCCCCTTTTTTTTAACCCAATTCTATAAACATGAGATATGGAATGAGTTACATTATGTGTATTGTAGCCTATCCCTTTCCAACTCCTCCTTTATCCGTATTCCTGCTAACATTTTTACTCAGGTCATATCTAGAATTACCTAGAATGCCTGGATTAGTAATTAAATTTGAGGGCAGCTGTTAAGGAGAACTTTGTTGGAAGCAAGGGAAGAGATCACAAATAGACATGGCTGAAGTACTCTGGAGTAGGCAGAGCGGGCAGGGTAGGGGATAAGCCGTGAGCTGTAACGTCCAAATTAAAATTTTCAGAATAAAGTTGTACCTTTTCTGTTACACTAAGGTATGCTGAAGTTAGCCACCCACACGTAGAAGTGCCGTTGAGTAAAAGAACTGCTTTACCCCTTGTCTGTTGGGTAGCTTTGTATATGAAAACATAATCTAGAGTTCGAATGTTGTACTTCAGAGTTACAACATGATTCTCTAATTAAGGAGGCACTGTGGAGAGTGGACAGAGGTATCTACCCTGGAAACCTCCAATTGGGGGATCTTGTCAACATTTGTTAAAGTAACAAATGTTCTGTGATGATTGTTAAAACATGAAGCAAAGATGTTTGAGGGAGCAATGAAAACCGGACATTGGCAGGGTTTTCTACAGTGTTGCTCTCTTACAGGCTCACCCTTTTCTCATCCGCAGTGCAGGCCCCACACAGAGATGTTTTTAGAAACAACCGAAGTCAACTAAATAACTCTCTCCACCGAACTCTGACTTCACGAACTTGCTCCCCAGCTATGGCTGGTCTGCAAATTACCACTAGGCGCTTAAGTAAAAATACAGATAGGTTCCCAACCTCTGATTCCCCCAAGGGATTCTAAATCTTTGAGTCTAAGGCTGGGCCTGAGCATGTAACTCTAAATTAAGAACAGAATTTTTGCCCTTAAGTAGTTGTTAGAGAATTCAGTCATTAGCCGACGGACCCCCAACACCTGCTGGAAGGCGGCATGTGCTATCAGATATTTGACAGTCAGTTCCGTGGTATTTATTTGGACTCTGTTGTCTTAGATCCCTTCCCAACTTGAAATGCTTCCCATGAGCTTCAGTTTAATGTTAAGCCATAATAACCTTTACAAAGTATTCAAAAACCCTTTTCAAAATAGCATTTCTATAAATTATACCCCAAGCCAACTCTATTACACAATATTTTCTATATAAGCACTAATGAAATAAGACCCTCCTTGAATATAATTCCAAAGGAAAAACTTGTCCCTGGGAATGATTCTACATACTTTCTTCAGTTGTTATATAATTTCATACTAACACTATTTTTGTTACCCCTTATGGCCTTAAATTTAGAAATAAATCCAATGCTTAACTCATCTCTTGTGCCTTTCTTTCTTTTGAATGGTATACATCATACTTATTAATTCATATAACCTTTTTACCTCTGTTTTGTTTTGTTTTTTAAGAACATAGGCTACACATCTCTTTATTTTTTAAGGTTTTTTTTTAGGTTTTATTCATTATTTTCAGAGAGAAGAGCAGGGAGGGAGGAAGAAAGGGAGAGAAACATCAACGTATGGTTGCCTTTCACCTGCCTCCAGTACACATTTCTTTTTAAAATGAAATGTTGAAAAGATCAAGAGATAGGTGTCAGAGATAGCAAAAAACATTGTATCCCTTTTTTTTTTCCCTAAAATTTTATTTAAAAATATGCTCATGCTTCAGAAGTATTCATAAAGTACCTAAAAATGTGTTCTATTTTATACGTAGTGTAAGCCTCCGTCTCTGATCTTTAAAAAAATCTCCATGAAACTATTTCCTGTTTCTTATGGCAGCCATAATCCGCTGATTGCAGATTTTCCCAGATTTGCTATATGTGATGAAATAAACAGTAAATGAGTAGAGACTCTCCCATAGCAGACCCTCAGAAGAAACTTTTAGCCCTTCCACAGCCCAGAGCACCATTACATGTCAATCATTAAGAAGCCACTCAACAGCATCCCAGCTCCTCTTCCTGATGTGTTTTTCATCTCTGCAGAACGCACTGCCAGCTTCCAAACTTCTCCTAAATGAAACAGAAAACAACCATAAAGATTTATGTCAGAGTGTGTAAGCTCCTGCAAAGGAAGACTGAGCCTCCTGGAAAGGTTCCCTTCCACTTGCCAGACCCATAACCCCAGGCAGGGCAACTGTGCCATCTCAGAGTGTGTGGCCTTGGTGCTGCTTTTGTTGCTGACATGGAGACGGAGGCCAAGAACTGTGTGGCTGCATTTAGCCTGGGATAAAGCTGGTAGAAAGAGGAGCAGGTTCATATTTCATGCAAGGCATGGCATAGCTGCCAACCTGGGGTGAGTGATGTGGTGCAAATGGTGTCTCTGAAGGGAATGATGGGGTGTGAGGATTAAAGAATATACTCACTTTTCATAAGAGATTGTCAAACCTACCCACTCTTTCCTCTGGTTACCAAAGCTTGTGAATCTAGCCTCAGTCAGCAGCAGAGAATCCTTGTGTATTCTCTAGGTAATCTCGCAAAGTACTTCCTTTAATTAATTGTCTGCTTTTTGCCCTACTAAGGCCTCAGTGAGAAGTTATGCTTGAGGAAGAGACTATAAACTCTGATGCAAGGTCATGATCCTGGGCCAGATCCTAGTACTTTGCTGAGTTGTCCCTATCTTTGATGATTTATGAGAATGCCCTTTATTCTTAAATAAAATGCCTCGGCTGTTTTTGGCGCAAAGAACTTTTCATTTATGGAATGATGGTGATATGTGATAGGAGTTTTTGAAAAAATGTTTGATAAAATAAAAACTGAAGACCCATATAAATCCATTTGATAAGTATAAAAATAAATTAAATCAATGCAACTAGATGTCTCATATCTAGTCTAAGTTCTGTGCAGGCATTCATGTTTTTCTTTCATTTATTCAGTTAATGGGGGAATAGTGTTTTCGTCCCTGGGTACAGTGATTTTAAAAATGCAGTTGATGTTCACAATCTGTTAGGGTCCAGGCAAGTAATCAGATCATTAACAAAACAGTGTGGTACATGTCAGGTTGAGTGCTCCCCCCACATCAGGTGGGCGCCTTAAATTGGGCTCATGGAGCAGGTGACTTGAAGTCTGACTTGGGTTTATAATATGAATACAAATCAGCCTGCTCAAGAAAATAAGCAAGGAAGACTCTAGGCAGAGGAAGCAGGGTAGGAGAGAGCGTGATGGGTTTGGAAACCTACTTGTGGGGAAACTGAGGACAGGGATCCAGAAGTGACATTTACCAAGGAGACAAACTCCAGACCACGTGAGACTCTTGCACACCATGAAAACACGTATTTGGCTTTTATCCTCATGCCTTGGAGACCTTTTGCAGGAAATGGCTTTTATTAATGTTTTAACGTTAGCAGGTAGGCCTACCAAGCTCACCATACGAAAGAATAGAGCAAACCCAGATGTCTCCTTTCTGCTCTGAGGAAACCACTCAAAACCAGACAGACAGGTCTGAGCCTGGGGGGCCTTTTCTGGGAATCAGTCCTTTTCCAGTGAACAGCAGTAAGCAAGCCTCAGGACGTGAATCTAGAAGTGTCCTTGATGTTTTTATTCTGCATTAGGGCCTTTATTTGGTTTTAGTCTTTATTTTTCATCTTATTTTGGATTGATCAATTGATTGAATGATTGCAGATAGGCACAGAACAAAAAAGTGGGGTAGGACAGAGGCATGAATCATGGCGCATTTAAAAGCTTAAGAACACCAAGCAGTATGTAATATATGTAGATATGTTCTTCTTGAAAGTTCCTTTTATCTTCTACATACACAAAATAAAGACTTATATACATTCAGTACTTGGACAGTTAGGTAAAAACATACAACCACTGAGTCCATTTATCTGCCTGTTGCTGAAAAAGGCCGAGTTTTAACTTAAATGATTGACCACTTCCTCATTTTATTGTAAAGGTCTCAGTGAATGCATTTTACCTCAAGGGAAATTTTGTTCAAGTTGGAAGAAAAAATCCTTATAAGGAACAAGTTCTATCTAGTGTTTACCAATTCCTAAGACTCTGAGGCACCATGTTCTGAAATTTCCTGAGAGCCTTGTACTTGATAATATGTTCCCAAGTCATCTAGTTACACACATTTGAAAGTTGGAAAATATATGGCTAAAGTTACAAAGGTAAAGATCATGTTTGTAAGAAAAATTTTAATTTCCGCATGTCAGAAAGCCAGCTAGAAGGAAAACAAAGAGATTATGGGAATGTGATTTAGCATATATAGCATAGTTTTTGTTATACGGTACACGGCCTCATGCAAAATTAGTTTTAAAAAGCCAATATGTTGAAACTTATTGGTTCTACAAAAGAAACAATATATATACTATCTTGGGGTTTTTTTACTTACAAGGCACTTTCAATACCTACTTTTCTTGAGCATAACATTTGTAGTCTGCACTTTAACTTATTTTCCCAATTGTATTGAGATGTAATTAACATGTTGTATAAGTTTAAGGTGTACAACATCATGATTTCACATATCATGTTGCAAAATGATCATCATGGTAAGTTTAGTTAACATCCATCACCACACATAGCAACACATTTTTTCCCTTGTGATAAGAATTTTAAAGATTTACTCTCTTAGCAACTTTCGAATATACGATTGCTTGTGTTTTTAACCAGGTGTAACGCTTTTCATTCATTTATTTATTTGGCAAGTAGGATCCCTGAGGACAGTGCAAAGGACTGGGTTCAAGGAGAACTATTAAGGGACTGTTGTTTCACTCCCTGTGGAAAGTGATGGTGGCTAGAACTAGGGTTGTGGCAGAGGGGAGGGACAAAGTGGACAGGTGTGTATGTGAGTTCCCCCAGGGTCAATGTCAGAGGCTGATGATGGATCGAATATGTGGGAAGAAGGACTCCAAGATGATGGTGCTTGAGCATCTGGCCATGCCAATCACCGAGAGGGAAGAAGATAGAAGGAGGAACAGGTGGAGGTGGGGTGGGGTGATGATGAGCTCAGTTCGGAACATATTAAGTTTGCGAAGCTTATGGATCATCCAAGTAGAGATGAAAGTAATTTGGCAGTGTGTGTCAACTGCCCTAAAAATGTTTCCACTTCTAGGCATCTCTTCCAAGATAGTAACATTAAAGAATATGCACAGACATAGCTTTTGCAATATTATTTATAACATCAAAAATTGGAAATAACTTCTATGTCCAGCTTTGAAATAATTGCTGAATAAAGCGTGTGTACTTAAAAATGATATTGACATAAAACTGTAATTACAGAGACTGTACACACAATATGGAAAATGTTTATGAGGCATTAAGTGAGAAAGAATACAAAGTTATATTATTTTAGAGATGATTGCAATTAGGTTAAAATATATGCATTGGAAAATTACCTGCAAAGTACATTGGAAAGTGAAAAGAGTCATCTCAATAAAATTAATTCTATTTTATCAAGTGTTATATAATGTTTTGTTGCTTTTTAATTTAAGAAAAAAAAATAACTTTTCAAAGCACCAAAAATTAGTATGCCTATTGCCACTTATGTTATTTTGAAGTGAATTAGTTAAAAATTTTTTATTATAAATGCCAATCAATGTCATGTTAAAGAGGACTGTTGTAAAAATATTCCTTTTATTTCTATATTTACAAATATGTTTCACAGCTATCAAGAGAAAATATGGTCTTTGCTAGGCAGTTAATGGAGCTTTAAAAAGGAACTTGTTTTAGTCCTGGCTGGTGGCACAGTGGATAAGGTGCCAGCCTGGAAACCCAAAGATTGCTGGTTCAATTCCCAGCCAGGGCACATAACCAGGTTGCAAGTCAGGTCTCCAGCCAGGTTCATAGCTGGAGGTAGGTAAAAGGCAACCATACATTGATGTCTCTCTCCCTCTCTGCCTCTCTCCCTTCCCCTCTCTCTAAAAAAATAATAAATAAAATATTTTTTGTAAGTAACTTGTTTTAAATGGAATATTTTACAGTCACTGATTGTCTACATAGTTTAACAATGTTTTCTTGCATTACTTTTGTTCTGAATTTTTAATTTGATCTTTAGTTTCAGTCCATTGTGTACTGTTTTTCTCCCAAAGGTGCCATTTTAAAAAAATGTTCTTTCGAATCACTTCTAAATCCAAATATACATTTCACATAAGAGCAACCAAATGAGTTTTTGTAATTGTTCTCTTTCCTGGAGCACAGTTTTCAACTCAGGGTTTGACTTCATACTTAGATGGACATAGCTTTGAATTGTTGTGCTGCACTTATATTTAATTTTTTTAAATAAGTTTTCCTGATATAAAATTCACATACCACACAATTCACATATTTAAAGTATATAACTCAGTGGATTTGAGCTTATTCCCCAAGGTGTACAATCATTACCAGGTCAATTTTAGAACATTGTCATAATCCCAACACCCCTCTTCCACATCCATTAAAAATCATGTAGCTCCACCACCTCTCCAGTCCCAGGAAGCCACTGCTTACTTGCTGCCTCTATAATTTTGCCTGTTCTTGGACATTTCTTATGAATGGAATCATTTAGTATTTGGTCTTTTGTGACTGGCTTCTTTCACTTAGCATAGTATTTTCAAAGTTCATTCTTAACGTAGCATGTATCAGTACTTCATTCTTTTTTATGTCTGATATTCTATTGTATAACTATTCCATCTTTTATCCATTCAGTTGATAAAAGCATTTGGATTGTCTTCACTTTTGCACTATTAGGAACAATGCATGTACAAATGTTTGTATAGACATATTTTCATTCCACTTAGTGGAATTGCAGGTCACATGGCAACTCTGTATTTAACTTTTTGAGGAATTGCCAGATTGTTTTCCAAAACAATTGCACTATTTTACATTCCCACCAGCAGAGTAGGAGAGTTCTAGTTTCTTTACATCCTCACCTGTACTTCCTGTTATCTTTTTCATTATAATGGGTGGGAAGTGGTATCTCTATGTGGCTTTGATCTCTTATTTGCTAATTAATGGCTAGTGATATTGAACATTTTTTCATGCTTTTATTGGATATTTGTAGATCTTCTTTGGAAAAATGTATATTCAGATCCTTTTCAATTTTAAATTAGATTATTATTATTGAGTTGTAAATGCCCTTTATGTATTGGGACTACAAACCCACTTATTAGATTTACAAGTTGCAAACATTTTCTCCCATTTTATGGGTTTCCTTTTTCATTTTATTGAAGTGTGTCCTTTAAAGCACATGGTTTTAAATTTTGATAAGTCAAATTTACCTATTGACTTCTTTTTTTTTCAATTGTTGCTAGAATTCCTGGTGTCATGTCTAAGAAACCATTGTTTAATCCAAGGTCATGAAAGTTTACCATTTTCTTCTCAGAGTTTAATAGTTTTAGCTCTTGCATTTAAGTTTTTTAATCTATTTTGAGTTATTTTTTATATGGTGTGAGGTAGGGGCCCAACTTAATTTTTTTATGTGTGGAAATCCAGTTGTCCCAGCACTATATGTTGTAACCACTACTCTTTTCCCCATTGAATTGTCTTGGTACCTGTGACAAAAAATCAGTTTACTAAATGTAAGAACTTATTTCTGGACTTTAAATTCTATTGCAGTTACCTATATGCCTGTCCTTATGCTAATATTGCATTGTCTTGATTACTGTTGCTTTGTAGTAAGCTTTGAAATTGCTTACTACAATTTCAAAGATAGTAAGCAATTCTAACTTTTTAAACTTTTTCAAGATCTTTTTTTCTTGCTACTTTGGGTCCCTTGAATTTCCATATAAATTTTAGGATCAGTTCATCAATTTCTGCAAGGAAGACAGCTGAATTCTAATGAGTGTATTTCATTTCATAAGTAGCTATGTAGCATTGTCATTAGCAAAAGAAATATTTAATTTAGAGTAATTTCCTAGTTTTTGTTTTGAAAACCTAAATGATTTTCATTAAAATTATATTTTATTGATTATGTTTTTATAGTTGTCCCAGTTTTCCCCCTCTCCCTCCCTCCATGCAGCACCTCCCACCAGCTCTGTCAGGCAATCCCCACACTATTGTTCATGTCCATGGGTTATGTGTGTAAGTTCTTTGGTTCCACCATTTCCTAAACTGTACTCTTTATCCCCATGGCTATTCTGTAACTACCTCTTTGTACTTCTTGACCTTCTCAAGCTTTTCTAAGGTTATTTAAATGTAAAAAATACACTAAAGATTAAATTAATAAGAACAAAAAAGAATAAATGCTATTATCATCTTCTCTTTTATTGTGGTCATGGAAGTGGAATATTATCCCCTAATTGCTAAGATACACACCAAGAAAGTAAATTTTATTGGCTTAGTTTGTGTTTAACAATTATTTTTATATTAACTTCTTAATATAAAGAAGTTTGAGAGACCTTGTGTTGAGAGAGCTAACAGAGTCTGTGAAATAGAAAAGCTGACAGAATGAACTCTTGGGTAGAATAGTTAAGTCCTTCTAAAGCTCCATACCTCTAGGAGATTGATTTCACACTCATTAAAATGAATTCATTTTCATTTTATTTACTACTAAAAAAGATTTAGATAAAGAAGATTTATGACCAATATTACTATTTTAGTGATTGTATTTTTTCTAAACAATTTAGGAATAATTTTTAAGTGTAAGTCACCTATCCAAATATAGTAATCAGAGTAGGATACATACTTATTTTAAATTAAAGTAAGTAGAATGAAGAAAATTTTATTTCAGAAATAATCACAGAACTGAGAAAGTGTCTGGTCCACCAAAGCCCTCAGTAAATATTGGTTGAGTAACAGACAGGATGAAAGGAAGCTCTACATGAATCATTGCCTTTAAACCCAGCTTCTACCTTAGGGGAGATTCTAGATAATCCCTTGATTCAAAAGGATAAATCCTGCTTTCAGGCTAGATTGTTTTTCAGTGTTTTCAATTTTCTTAAAGGATAACCTGAGAGTTTCACAATTTTGCAGCGTTTATGTCATGGTTGGTGCAGATGTCCCGTTTTCTTCTTGCTTACGAGAAGTGGAAAATCCACAGAATCAATTGAGATGCAGTCAAGAAATGGAGCCTGTAATCACATGTGATAAAAAATTTCGTACTCAGTTTTACATTGACTGGTGCAAAATTTCCTTGGTGAGTTTTAATTCTGTTTTGTCTTTGCAAACGCAATTGAAAGTGATGTGGCAAGAGATAACATTTGACTAAAACCTGAATTGCTTTTAGGAACAAATCCCGAGTTTACTTTGTTAACTGAAATGGACTTCTCCTGACTTGAAGTATTTGGCCAGCTTATTGACAGCATATCTGTTTAGGAAAGAGCATCTCCACCTTTGTTCTCAGTCTACCCTTGATTAGTTGCTGGGCAGGATTAGCTTGGCAGGTGGTCCGAATGCTCACCCTGGACATCTAGGTGGCCTCTAAATCAGGATCAATTATGGAGTCAGTGTGACATGTGTAGAAAGTCTCCAGTATGTTGCCACTAGCCCACTCTGGAAGGATAGACCAGGGTACAATAAAAGATCTGAAAATATAGAAATATCTTGCTGTAATAATTCAGTGTCCTAGAAACTCAAAATTGTAGGAAAAGTTCAAGGGATAAGGAAACAATTCCAAGTAAGGAAAGTGGGGATCTCACTCAGCCGCATAAATATCAAATATTTCTTTCTAAACTTTTTCAGTTGGCATGCTAAAAGACTTAGGGAGATGTGGTTAAGGGTTCCTATACATGTAAGATATATAAAATGTATGTTGTATTTTTTGATCTTGCTTTCTGGGATCAAAAAATATATTTTATTTCTTGTTTTAGTTCTTTCGTGACCTTTAGATGTAACTTCTGTCAACTCTTGATGATTGGTGGTGACTGAATTAGATCTAAGTTTGAAGCCGACATTTGAACCAAGTTATTGACACCTAAACACAACTGTCACCTCATGTCTCAGGGAACCAACTGTAGGCAACTTGCCTGGATCCAGGAGGGGAGAACATCTTACTCACGTTGTAGCTCTTAGCACCTGAAGCCCTTGGCCCTGGCCTCTTCTTTTTATAGTACTTGTGTCTTAGGAAAGTAATGCTCTTTCTTTGCTCTCTTAAATCAAGTATAATTACTAAGATGGCGTGCTTTATGTATTGTAGATAAATGTTGAGTTTTCAAAGCTCAGTGTTTCGGTCATGGTGCTCATTGTACAAGGGTGTGAAAGACGGGGTACCTGTGTTCCTAATTTAACTAGATGCCCCTAACCAGGATCAGTAGACAGTGGACCCTAACAGTGCCATGTTCCTTGTGCTTGTGCTGTGAAATGTTCAGGTTTAGGGATATCATCTAATTTCTAAAGGTTTAAATATGACAAGCATTGAAGATGTTAATTTTTGTGGTAAGACTTTACAAATAGAAAGGTTGGGAATCTTCATTGATGCTTTTACATCTGTTTATTTATAAGTCATATTTTACCACAGAAGATTTCAGGGGGCTTAAGTGAATGAACCAATGAATAAACATTATAGATGAAATATGAAAGAAATGGAAAATCAGGAATTTAGTTTTACCAAAAGAAAGTAAGCCAAAAGTCAGGTTTGACAACAGAACTGCCAATGTCCAATATTAAAAAGGAAATTCGTCAGTCATTTAATTCTCATTCAGAAAGGAGGCAAAGTATGAAATTTTTTGGCTGAGAATAAAGTTTTTACTAGCATTGTATTAACAGAATTTTTTAGGGACTTTTAGGGGAGAGGATACTGAGAAATGCCACAAAAAATTCTTCCCAACTTTTTTTTTTTTTTGAGGGGGTGGCAAATGTAGTAACAAATTTCACATGGCTATTTTTATAGTGGTTTAAAAGAAACCGTTAGCATAATTAAATGCAACTCATCGGAAACATTTCAGTTCACGTGGATACCTCTGTGGTATCCTCTGTGGTATCCACATTTTTTTTAAATGTGCATGTTTTTAAATTCCAGGATACAATTTATTAAAATGGTAGCATTGGATGAATTAGATGTTCCTCTGACTACCTTTCCAGAAAACTACTTCTGTCAACCGGGGGCCAGAAAGATCAAGGTTGTAATCATTGAGAAATTCTCTCTCTTTTTTTTTTTTTTTTCTTTTTGCTAACTTTGGAAACCACACCCTCATACCTGGTTACCAGCAAGTTCATGGTTTGCTAACATCTGCACTAGAGGTTTGCCATTTGGCAATAAGAAATTGACCTGCTAGTGTGAAGGACTTCCGCTTGGAGAGGGAAGACTGGACAATCACACACAGACACGTTGGTTTTATATACTATACACCCAAGGACAGCGAGAAGACAGAAAGTAGCCAGTGTAAAGCCTTCCATCTATTACTTTTATTCAATACTTCTTCCTAGTTCCCCTCAAACATTGCAAATTCAACATGAGAAAGTGATGGGAAAAGATGGCTGTTTAGAAATTTATCAAAGAATGTTTTGATATGTCTGCATCTTAAAAGCTCACCATGTTTGCAGCTGTGAATGTGATTTGTAATTGTCTTCTTTTGCATCAGGTTGATAAGACAAAGCAAGTGTCCACCTATCAGGAAGTGATCCGTGGAGAGGGGATTTTACCCGATGGGGGAGAGTACAAGCCACCTTCCGATTCTTTGAAAAGCAGAGATTATTACACGGATTTCCTGATTACGCTGGCCGTGCCCTCGGCAGTAGCACTGGTCCTTTTTCTAATACTTGCTTATATCATGTGCTGCCGACGGGAAGGAGTGTGAGTACTTTAAAACACTAATAACAAATTATAGAGCCTCCTAAGATAACAACATACAAGATTCCATTAAAAGCTAAGTTTCATTTAATTCATAAAACACTATAAATGACTTGAAATTGTTTTCCAGTCCAACGACCGTACTTTATTCCTTTAAAAATGAATTAAAATAGTTTGGAGTCTAATAAATCAAGTTAGGGAATATAATTACTTTATTCAAAAAAAAAATAGATGAAAATTCATGCTGGCAAAAACAGTCCCAACAATAATTGAGGCTGGATATTTCTTTCGGTTGCACAAGCTACCTTGAATAAGCAGAGACTTCGGAATCTGTTGACATGGTAATTGTACTTAACTAAATAGCTTTAGTTTGCTTAGGAGTGATGGTCAGAGTTCTTGCAATTGTTCTGCTGTGAAACAGAGTGACAATCTAAATGTTTAAATATATATACCCATAGATATAAACTTAGGAGTAAATTATGAAAATAAGTCTCTAATTTGAGTAATGAGTATCCACATCATGAATAGTTAGTACTTTCAGGACATCTCTGTCCATTAAAATAACCTCCCGAAATTACTTGGAAGCCAGAGTAAGAAAGCCAAGGGTAAAAATAAATAAATAAAGCAGCAAGTAACAAATTCTTCCATTGTTACATGTAGCCTGATTTCATCATGTTGTAGAATTTATTTCCAAGAGCTTAATTCTTAACCTCCTTTTATTTTCCCATTTTTTTCTGTATGTTTCTCATCAGTGTTCCATCTCTGTATGTGTACTCATCCAAATAATGGCATAAACCTGGTGGCAGATGCTGCCTGGTGGCATTTAATAGTAACAGTGTCAGCATTTCCACATCATGCAAGATTCCATGAGCATATAGTCTTAATGTTCCAAATATCAATGCTATTATTTAATTCATAAATTTTGTTTTGTTTCTAGGGAAAAGAGAAACATGCAAACACCAGAGTAAGTGTCTTCTTTCCTGTTATTTTCTTTATCATGTTTTTCCACTTCTCAGTTGCCCATCATGCTTCTTACATGTGTCTCATGCTTTTTTTTTCCACTCATCATCTTTCATAGTTTATTTCATGAATGTGAAAGCTGCTTTCTAAATAGAGATATTTAGGAGGGGTAGAAGATAAAAATAAAAAGAGGTTTTGAAAACTAAGATTATACAGATAAAAACTAAACCTAAAATATTTCAGGTTCAGAATATTAACTTGCCATTTATATTATGTGATTTCCCAATCTGCATTTCTATAAACCAGAGAACAGATGAAAAGACCTTTCATACACGTTTTCCTGAATCTACAGTAATAACCTACCATAAAATGAAACTTCTGTGAGTATTTATAAATGCCCCATCAGAAGCAACAATATAAAAGCTCTGGTAGTTGCATCTTAATCGTAGATATTAAGTAGAATGCTAGTTTGTTACTTAGGGCTGTAATATTAACACAACGCTTTATACCTTAGTTTAACAAAAGACATTTAATTAAAAATTAGTTTATACTTTTCAGTTTTGCTATGTTAAAAACATATGAACTGTATCTTTTTCTGAGATAACTTGTAGAAAGCCCAAGTGCAATAATGTCCTCCTATTTTAAAAAATAAAAAAGAAATGTTTCAAAAATATTTTCAAGCTGATGACCCACTGGGATGATACAGGATTTTAAATATATGTTGTTTTATTTCTTTTTGGCCTAGCATCCAACTGGTCCATCATAGTGCTATTCAGAAATCTACTAAAGAACTTCGTGACATGTCCAAGAATAGAGAGATAGCATGGCCCCTGTCAACGCTTCCTGTGTTTCACCCTGTCACCGGGGAAATTATACCTCCCCTCCACGCAGACAATTATGAGAGCACTAATATGCCATTGATGCAAACACAGCAGTAAGTATCCACTTGGAACAGTGATTATTAATATGCATGAATATGTCTAGTTCATGTCTGTGAAGACCAGAGCTTTCCATTACTGATGCTCTTGTTTAGATGTTTGTTTATAAAGAAGAGAAAATACCAAAAGGACATTGATAGTGTAGATCCAAGCTCCACTGTGCTGACCTGAATTAATAGAATGACTTTCAGGGAATGCTTTCATTTCTTTTTCCTACAATAATCCACCTTAATATTTCAGAAATTGACACAGGTAATAAACTAACCTGTGTTTGCTCAGAGATAAGTTAATTGTGAAAAGAGAAGCATATCCTAAAGCATGACAAATTGATTATTTTTAGAGCTATTATTAGAATTATTTGGTTTTGGCATCCTATTACTTTAATGTTATCACCACAGACTGATTTAGTGGAAATTGTTTTTGGTGATCTGCTTATATGGTAAAATGATTAGTTCCAGTTTTGGCTAAAAACACAGCTTATTAGTGCAGACCTTCTCTGATGTGTGAGGATTATGGTCAGAAAGCCTGAGAAGGTAGGTATGAGTGAGAGGGTTTGAGGAAATTTCTTAGTTGCTCTTTAGAACACCATGTTAGATGCCTTGATCAATTTTTGATATAAATGGATTATAGGTAAAACTGTCATTTATTTTTAAGAACATGCCTCTTTTTTTTCTTTTTTTTAAACCATATGTTAAAAAGGGTTAAATTCAGTTTCCCCAAGGAAGTCACAACTTTGATTTTCAGATCCTCCTCTTTTTCACTTTCTTAAGTAAAACAGATAAAAAGGAAAATTCCTCTCCCACACATACACATATGAAATAAGAAATAAAAGAATATGAAATAAAAGTAACCTGTTACTAAATAAAATTTATCTGGGAATAGTACTGGGTACAAACATTTTCCCATTAGTTTGTTTATTCTATAACCATATAAAATGCATGTGATAGTTTGAAGATTAAATGATAATTACTGTGAGTAGCATAGACAGTCAGATCATACTCAATAAATTTCTCCAAAACACTTTGGAAATCTGAAAGTATTGCAAAAGTTTTCCTAGATTCTTATAACTCATTTACTTACTTTAGAATAGGCCAGAGTATGTATGTGCCAGTGTGTGTGAATAATTGATTCAAGTCCTATTAACAGTGGGGAATATGGTGTAATTTAAAATTTGAATTTTGGAAATATTAGTATTCCAAATACTGGAATTAAAAAATTGGAAATAAATATTAGAGTCAGACAAATTGAGTTGTACTGAATGGAGGGGATAGATGTCTATATTCTTTGATGGTTAGTGAGACTTCATAAAACCCACTTTATCAGGATTCAATGCTAATGAGAAAGATTAGTATAAAATTTAAATGATAATGTAATAGTTCACAATTTAACAATCTCTCCTACCATTGTTAGATGAAAAGTATGAACAGCCTTGTGGTTCACTTACAAAATGAAAAGAGTTTAAAAATTCTTCATATTATTTCTGATATTATTTTCTCAGCAGTGGTCACATGCACTTGAGATAGGTTTGTTTTTAATTTTTTTTTTAAATCAGAATAGTTTTTAGAGTCTTTAGGGTGTTAATAATGCTTTGTGAACCCCTTGAGAAAGGTCAGAAGAATTAAAGAAGTTTGGGAAATGCTTCTATTGACAATGTAACAATATTATCAAATTTTAGAATGGAGAACAATGGGTACTTGAATATCTTTGTAAAACAGTAAAACACTATTGTTGTAGATTTTAAGGGAAAGGAAAAGATTGTATGTATGATTTTTTAGGTATTCTTTCTGACCATATATCTTGAACATAAGAATAGCTCCTTAAAAATTATTTTGGCTTCTTGTGGGTAGGATTTTGTAGTGTCGCTCCTTGTATATATATACAAACAAAACAAAATTTTCTATCTAGTCTGCAATGAAATGCATTTCCTGGTTCTTCTATAACTCCATGAACACTGTCATTATGTTGATCAGATCTCTATTTGTAAATGTAATAGGTTATTTTATTGAACTTGCAGCAACTTGACCAAATAAGTATTTTTATGTCCTGAAAACCTTCATATTATTCAGATTTCTGTTAATGGAAGAAGTCCATTAACTAGTACTTCTATATAATAGGGTACACAGATAATTGATGATGTTCACGATGATTATTCTGAGGCATTGCAAGATCATCAAGTACGCCTGACTCTCATCAGAGGAAAATTAAATTACATTCGGTGTAGTTTCAGTGTGGAGTGTATATTATTTTCTTTTATTCTTGGAAATGGGTAAAATGTTCACGGTCTCTATGGTAACACCCTATAAGCTAGAATATGTGATTAACCTCATTTTCCAACCATGCCAGATAACAGGAGATTTATTGTACCAAGTCCCTCACAGCTGTCCATTAGGCAAATTCAACTTTTATTCCTTACCTTAAAAGCAGAGCTCTGGTGCCTGTGAGTACCAGGTACACACATACATAAATATTTTGGTCATTTGCATTGAGCTGAATTCTGAACTTTAAAATGAAATATTTGATGAGGGATGATAGTACTTGATAATTAGGTATATGCTTGGATAATACTGCCTGGTATTTATTAATTAACCCTTCCTAAAAGAGCATGCATTTTATTTGCACTTATTCAAACTAACTGTACTGAATTTATCACTCAAGTAATTGGGCTAGCTACTGGATTCTGTGTTGATTCTTCAGACTCCATACCAGAACTCTTTAAGCATAAGGACGTGGCTGCAAGTTTATATTGGCTTCTAGGCAAGGCTCAACAAGAGGCACACTCAAAGCTGCATAGGAGCATATTTGGGTCTCTCAAATAAGTAGTAGAGAACCTCAAATGGTGTAGAGAACCTCGTAACAGTGTTAGGTATAGAAAATGTAAAACAGTGTGTAATGAGCCACTGTCACCTTTGTTTCTCGGTTACACAATTGTTTTATTGTTTCGGGTGTGCTTTAGAATGCTTCATGGGACTCCAGGTTGGCCCCACAAGTTAGAAGTAACAAACGTTTCATTATTTGCAGATGATAAAATTGAGCCACAGATAGGAGACAAAGCTAAACTGGGTCAGAACTGAGGTTAGATTATTTACCTGTCTTGACTGAGTCCAGGATAGATAGGTGGTCGTTGACCTCAAAGGTCAGAAGGTTTTCTGATCCAGGTTGCAGGCAAGGTCACTAAATAGACACAACAAAGAAACTGGTGATGAAACATATGTTGGTACCATTTGTGCCGTGTTCCTGCACTCAGGTTACAGAGATAGCACATGTTAACATAGCACATGGCAGAGAAATATAAGGAAAATTTAGCTTCATCTTTGCTAATGCAGTTATCACTTAATAAACTTACTACTTTGGAATGATTTTTGAGGTACAGAAAAGTCACCAAAATAATACAGAGAGTTCCAGCATTTTATCATATTTGTTACCATAAGAAACCAACACTGGTGCTTTACGACCAGCCAGATTTCAGGCTTATTTTTCCCAGATCTCACTGGGTTTTCCCCCTAATGTCCTTTTCCAGTTCCAGGATTCTGTGTAGGACACAATGCTGGGCACGGACAGTGTCTCACACCTTCCTTGTGCCATTGACCGTGACAGTTCTGAGGAGCACCAGCCACAGTTTCTGTAGAATGCCGTTAAGAGTCAAAAGATTTTTTTCCTCTAGACAGTCCCTTCCTTGTTACAATTCATTGTTGGAAATCACATTATAAAGTAATTCTTAAAAAAGTAAATTTTGCTTTGCCCAGAAAAGTCATTGTTGTGATTAGGGGTTTTGATGTTAACCAAAGATTTAATACCAAAAATATATTTACAGATTTGACTGATGTATCTCAAAGATAAAGCTTTGTAATGATTTAAATGAAGAAAATCAAATTCCAAGTTGTAGAATTTTGGGACCTAAGAGGAATGATGAGAGATGGTCTAGCCTGGCTCCCCCAAGCCAAGGTCACACTTGCCTGTGGACCTCTGACTGGTTAGGACAGGTCTCAGGTCCCTCCTTCTGGGGATTTGGACTCTGGTGGACTGTGTTATGGTGGAGCAGGAAAAAAGGCTGAGAATTCCTGATTGAAACACTTAAAGGACCCAGGCTTGGGGATTCACAGGCCAAATGGGTATTTCTGGGATTTCTGCTGTGGCGGGAGGTCGGGAAGGGGATGTTATTCACACTGGTTCACCAGGTCGAGTTCTCAATGAGGAAGTTTCTCCTGATTATCCCGGAGGGGCATGTGCAAAGCAAAGTGTGAAAGAGGGCGGTCCAGCACTTTATGTAGAGTGTTGGGGCTGCTGGTGGGTTTGTGGCCATCAGCGCTAGACTGCACAGCTCCCAGGCTGCCTGAGGAGCATGGTGTGGAGCGAGGAGCATGGTGTGGAGCGGGGAGAGGTGAGCGCTGATTAGGAAGCAGTGCCTGAATGGGGCAGGGAAATGCGAAATCTTGAAAAGCTAAAACCCCCTAGGAAGTTGGATTCACTGGACAGTTTTGTGGCAGGCATTGACTGGAGGATGCCCCCTATTCAATTTTCTGAAAAATAACATAATTTTTTTTTAAATATTTCTTAGAGAAAGGGGAAGGGAAAGAGAAAAAGAGAGAGGCATCAATGTGCAGGAGGAACCCTCAATAGGTTGCCTCTTGCAGGCCCCTCTCTGAGGACCTGGCTAGTACCCCAGGCATGTGTCCTGACCTAGAACCATTTGGTTCACAGGCTGGTGCTCAGCCTACTAAGATACACCAGCCAGGGCATGTGTTCTTACATATATAATGGTTTACATGGTCTTTTAGGGGGTAGATCTGCCTCCTTGTTATTCATTCTTCTATAGCATCAGTTATCTATCAGTTTTTCCTGAGTGGGAGGCATCTTCATTACAGGATTAAATGTAATGCATAATAGGAGGAAGTGCCTAAACATTTTCCAAGAAGAGTTTAATTGGCTATTCAAAAATTTTCCTTATTCATTAGATACCACATAATACCTAATCCAGGGTAATTGGGTCTCCCTCATAACAGGAGGTAGGTTGTGCTTAATCTTTTGCAAATTAATACATATAAAAGTAGAATTAAGTCTTCCGATTAAAGATATTTAGTAACTAATCATTTTCGCTTTTATCTGAAGTATTTTTCCATTAATCCCTTTGGCAATAATAAGAACTACCTTTATGGTATAATTCTGAAAGTGAAAAATCAGGTTTCAATAAAAGTTAATGTCAATTGAAGAGAATGTTTCAGGAGACCAAGATAATGCTTTCCTGTTGACAACAAGTGTTAACCAGCTAACAATATTTTGCAGCCATTAACTTTTTTTTTTTTTTCATTCACTAAATATACACTGAAAGAACTGAATGCCATATCTCTTTGATGGGCTTTGTTTGTGTGGGTTTGTCCTGCCTCATTTTAAAGGTGAGGGCTTGCTTTTGGCTTCATACAAGCAGGGGGAAAAAATAAAAGAACTAAATGGATGTCTCCTTTCTCCTTTACGCATTGGTTTCAGTTAAAGTTAGGTTTTGAGGTTAGAAATGATGCAGATCTGATTTCTTTGTGTCCTTCTTCTTTAATCTGTATAATGGTCTGGTCCCTGAGTACAAGTTACAGCATTCACATCAGCAAGGTTTGGACAGTGTCGATTTTGCTGAAATAATTAAAACATTAAAAAAATACATTACTATGCCTTATTGTTAAATGACTCCATGCTAATTCAAAAGAGAAGTGTTTGGTAGTTTTGTATTCTACATAACTAAACTGTCATTTATTCTCAACTCAGGCACAGATTATGTGGCTTTTATACAAATCACTTACCCTTTCTTTGCTTTTGAGTCTTCAAGCAAATAGAAATATAATGGGTGGATAATCATTAACCTTACTCATAAAATTACCCTACAGGATATCCAAGAATTATCAAATTACTTTAAAATGGTTGTACAAAAATAATAAATAATTACATACTCCCCCCAAATCACTTATTTTTTAATTTGCAAGTTATTACCTTTGCTTTCTTAAAGAATGGCTAATTTACTAATTTACATAATTTTCTATTTAAATGCATGTGATTAATGGTACTAAAATTAGAAAATAATTAATGCTAATAATTTAGAGAATTACAGGTTTCTTAAGTCTTTTTTTCCTACATAGTTTACACATAATAACTGTTCAGTTAGTCCATTAATAACAATTATTCTAAATAGTTTTAGGACTTTGTCAATGTCCTTTCTTTGAAGGATTATTGGAATTCTCTTTGAAGTCAGCCCCCACTATCCTGTATAATTGCCTTTAGTAGCCTGCTTTCACCAAAGATGGAAGTAGTTCCATTTTCTTAGTGAGTTCTCTGCGTCTTAACCAGATTAGAGTTTGTCGTAGGCATTTGTCCAATGTGCCCGAAGCAGTGCTGTTATGGGGTACCTCTCTTCAACTCTTAAATGGACCACTTCAGATCTGCCCATCATATGTATATTAACACTTAACAATCATAGGTTCACCTGTAGTCACAAGTTTGGGAGACTAAAGACAGCTCTGTGTGCATACCTTGGAGACTGGGGACCTTGCATCTCCACATATGTTTTGTTGAGCACTGTTTTGCACATGTGAGCACTTTCATTGAACTCATCTAACTTCCAGAGGAAGTTGAATTTGCAAGGAATGCTTGTACCTTGTTCAGACTGATCCATTTGGGACACACACTGCCAGTACTTCTAAATCCCCAGAGCAATGTAACACACAGTTTCTTTCTGCTACATCTCCAGACTTCTTGCTAGTGTGTGTCCTTTCTCAACCAGCCATTTCTCTTCAAACCTAGCCAAGTCCATTGCTATCTAGAAAGTTTAGCAGCGTAGCAGAAGAGGAAAGAGCAGACAGAGCCTGGAGAAGAAATGACTGGGTATAGACAGATCTTGATGAGTATCTTTCAAATTTTGTCTCACAGAAGGGTACGTTGGGTTGACCAACAGCAGAAGGGGTTCCGACAACTTTGTTTACATATTGATTTTGAATTTTGGTTTTCTTGACCTATGGCTATGAAGGCTTTTATTGTCCTCTTTGTTGTTATTATTTTGTTAAAATGTATCAGTTTAACCCCTCAATAGGCTAGGGAGAGCTAGAGATGATAGGAAACAAGAAAGGGGTGTTTGTGGTGGTGGGAGGTGCTACATTAGTTTCTAATGTAGAAAAGACACAAATTAGTTTTACCTGAGAAGTTTAAGCAAAACTCTGATTTCTGCCCCCAACCCCCACCTCCCAGCAAATGCCATGAAATTGCATTTTTACTTTTGTAATAAAGATGTTTGCTTCCCCATCTTTAAATCTGTAAATCATTTCCTCTTGTGGTTTCTAAGTTCATCTTTATTTTACTTTCATTGTTAAAACCACTATAAATACTTAGTGTGAAATGGAAAGAATAAACAAACCAAAAAGGAGACCACACAGAGATAAGTAAGGCTGATAGGTAATAACAAAAAGGAATGTAATTATTGACATGAATTATTAAATAACTTCCTTCAATTGAATTAGAATTGATTTTATTTCCTTAACAGCATATTAAAATGGAATTGAAAAAAAAAATTAAGCATCACTCAGAGTCATTAACATTCCTGTAGATTAATTTAAGAGTTTAAACAGTATTTAATTAGCATGAACTGTTTACCACTTTGGGTTGTTGTAGGTGAAACATAGCATTTGCCTGGCTGAAATGATTTTAGATCAGTGGTTTTCTAACCACTGCTTCTTGGAGATTTCTTAGAAATGCTGTAGGGGCTGGCTTCTGGGGCAGCCTCCCATTTCTCTCTTTTGTACATGGAGTTCTGCTTAGGCTTTCAAAGAAAAGGAATGCCGTTGCTGAAGGGAAACAAAAAAACCCTGAAAATCCCTGGCTTGGATCAAACCCTACTCTGTGGCAAGGTGGGGACTCCTAGAATTTCTTCCACACGAGATCTAAATTGTACGTTTTGGTAAACTACTTTGAATCTCATATTCGAGACTAGCTGGGTGTTTTGTGAGGGTCAATACACACACGTGTATCATGTGAATCTCTACAAGTGTCTTCCCCTTTGCATGGGTTCTTCAAACAGTATTTGTTTCGTGCTTCTTGCGGGTGTACTGAACACCACAGGGTGATTCTTGCTGTGGAGGCATTTGGGGCAGTTAAATGTGAGGAATGCACCGCTGCATGGAAAGCATGTGCACTGGTAACCTTTTGGGGTGGTGTTTAAAGTGAGGAGGCATACAAGAGGGGTTGTTGGAGCGGTTATCTTTTAATGAAAAAATAACATTAAACCTTGGTTAACATTCCTGTGGGTTATCTTTACCTTCTAAGAGTAACATGTATTCACTGTAACAAATTCTGAGTTGAATTTGTAAAGACACGTGGGAGCTGGTTGGTGCCAAAACTGGTAGTGGGGCCACGGTGGTGGCAGTTCTGTCCCAGCAGCCAGGGAGACCTCCGTGCAGGGACCAGGTCTACTGGTGGCCTTCTGGGGCATGTAGAAACCTGGGAACTTAGTTGGCAGGTGGGTATAAGAAGCCAATGAAATGCATGTTATTTGAGTGGCATGATCAGCCGTGTGTCCCGGAAGATTATCTGGCAGCAACGTGCACAGAGGATGGTAGGGAGCAGCTCAGGTCAGGTGCAAAGGCCCAGGTGGGAGAGGTGATAGCGTCAACCGAGCAAGCAGTGGCGATGGGGAAGCAGGGGACAGATTCAGAAACAACCGCGCGGAAGGGTGCCCAGGTGACCAGATGTGAGGAGGTGAAGGTGGGGGAAGGGTCGGTGACAGCTTGTGTATTTTGACTAGTGTAGTTGGGGGGATGCTGGTTGTCATTTCCTAGGAGCGGGTAGAGGAGCGCAGGCTGAGGGTGGCGGAGGAAGAGGGCTCTGCGTGCTGTTCTGTGAGAGTGTGAGGGCTAAACGTGTTCTACACCTGGATCTGAAAGTGGACAGATTACAGACCCAGGCCCCGGAGCCCTGTGTTCACATCTTTATCAGCCACTTCCTAGCTATGTAGCCTTGAACGTCTAAGCCTGTCTTTTTCTTGGGTAAACTGGGAGAAATAATACCTGCCTCCTAGGGTGTGTTGTGAGATAGAATGTAGCATCTATTAGCAACTCCATGCATGTTGCCAATATTGTCCTAATTTCTCTTCCTCAGACCCCAGTTTCCTCATCCATCAACTCATGGGGAGTTGCTGCATTAGATGGTTTGGGGGAGGGGGGGTCCTTCCTAGCTATCAAGTTTTTCATTCTAGTATATCTGCTCTTTGTTTACATGTATGTAAGCAAACACAGCTTTAACTAAAACAATATTAATCATTTCTAGGAACTTGCCACATCAGACTCAGATTCCCCAACAGCAGGCTACAGGTGAGTACTAACTAAATTGATGTACTTGTAAGTTGCTGTTTATGAATGAAGTTCATAGATTAAAAGATAGTTTTGGTGCCGTGTAATTTATAAGGCTTTAGCTTTACCAAGTAAGGCAAAAACAACGGGCTTTCCTTAGAGTTAGAACTTCAGAATAATAGATTATCGCGTAGATTGGCATCGCAGTGATAAACACAGGGTAAATGATCTTAGAGCAGAAACATCCACGGAGGTCCTCATTAAGGAAGACTGACTAAAATCCCCTTCCTTTAGCAAAGTTCCCTATTCTTCCCCATGCTATGAAAGATTCTTAGCTGAGACGCATCCAGGATTTGTCTCAGTAAGTTAGCAGCTTGACACTGACTCTTACAAAAGGAAACCTTTGTCACTAATCACCGAGGCTTCAGGGAGGTAAATGAGAAATGGTCGGCCTGTTCTAATGCCACTTTTAAAAGCTGTTATAACATGACCGGTGACAACAAGGTGGTAGGCAATTCTCCCCGGACTATTCTATTTCCCTAAGACTTGCTTTCTTTAAGTTTATTTCTTTCAAGTGTCCCTAAAAAATTTCCACAGCCAATTATTTCATTCATCTCGGTACAGAGTAGATAACTTATTCATGATTGTCTTCTAATTAGTGGTTGATTCTTAGTTCTAATTGCCAGGCAACCAGTAATGCCTTTTTAGCTCTTTTGGAAAAGTAAGGGGAGTTTTAAAAATGTATGTTGGATGAGGAATTCTGAGTGTGAATAGTGGTATTGTGGTAGGGAAGCTATTAAGTACATCTCTTGAAAACTTCAGGCACATATAGAAATGTATTGGATATTTTTCATTCAAATATTATCTTCTCTATTACTGCTTTCGGGAATTTAAGGAGATTTTCGTTTGACAACTTTTCAAAGGTTTGAGGCAAGTATAATGAAGTTGTTCATCAGATTTTAATTACAAAATAACATTTATCAGAATTCTCCCCCATAATTTTGATTACTTGTTTTAATTAAATGCTAATATGTTTCAACAGAAATGTTCAATATATTGATGTAAGCATTCAGGAGATTAATGAAGGAACAAACTTTGTTATAAGTATGTTATATAAAGAGCAAAGAAAATAAATGAATCCCCACTACATCTAATTATGTGGCTTTTTTTTTTTTTTTTTTTAAGAGGGAAAAGGTAAAGCATGTTTCTATAATGGGCATGCTGAAACTTCTTTGACTTCATAGACTTCCATCTCTCCTAGGGTGGCTTTCCCCTGGTTCTTGATTATTTCAGGCAAGGAGCTAGTAGAAGGGGAACAATTACTGGCAAAATAGAAATACTTTTTGAGTATTTTAAAAATCCAGATTTTACTTAGTTCCCCATTTTGGGGGAGGGCGTAAGGAAACTTAAGTAGAGATATTAGGGAGATTTACTTGATAGTTATATAGATATTTAGCAAGTAGACCTGTTAGAATGCTTCATTTTAGTAGTAGGCAGCTTTTCCAAATACAAGAACAATTTATGCCTTTGCAAATGTGATAAGAGCTAAAGAATTTCCCTCAGGGGATTTTAGGTTGTTCAAGCTATTTTTAAAACTATTTTTCTAAATCAGGTTTTGAGGAACAGGCCTTTTTCTTGAAGTCAAGAAAGCTTTAATCTTTTTATTTAACACGATAGCCTATTATTACCTTCTTGTTTTCTTATATTTTTCTGTCATTTGGAGCACATTATTGACTAAAGTGCACTATTTTCTCATGGTTGTTTTCTTTCTTCTCCTTGTTTTCGATGAGTCTTCAAAGTATCTAGGTGCAGAGAGAGAGAACCTGGCTTTTTTTTTTTTTTTAGGATCTTTTCTTTTTTTTTTTTTTTTTTTTTTTTTTTTTTTTTTTTTTTTTTTT
>PVIW01004834.1:87874-121192 GCA_004026585.1 Noctilio leporinus | reverse complement strand
GGGAAAGGGGTTGGGGGGAGGGGGGAGGCAGAGGCAAAGAAGGGGAGCAGCTTAGACAAGAACCTAGTATAAAGGAACCATGGACATGGACAACAGGTGGGATTGACTTTGGGGGGAATGGGTGGGTGGGGAGGGGGACAGAGGGGAGCAAAAAGGGGATGGATGTAATACAACAACAATAAAATTAAAAAAAAAAAAACACTGAGTAAGCTTAATTGAATTGCTTTGTTTTTATCAAAGTATGCAAAGTCAGCCCTGACTGGTAGCACAGTGGGTAAGGTGCCAGCCTGCAAACCCAAAGGTCGCAGGTTTGATTCCCCAGCCAGGGCACATAACCAGGTTGCAAGCCAGGTCTCCAGTCAGATCTGTGCCTGGAGGCAGGGGAAAAGCAACCATACATGGATGTCTCTCTCCCTCTCCATCTCTCTTCCTTCCCCTCTTTCTAAAAATAATGAAATAAAATCTTTAAAAAAAAAAAAAAAGTATGCAAAGTCATTCAGTACCTTTAGTATTAATCGCAACCCCAGGCTCTCACAAATGAATTTACTGTTCCCTTAGAAGAAAAAGATCAAGAAAAATCCCCAAGTGCAAAATCAAAAAGAAAAGGAACCTTTCTTTGCTTACTTGAACTGTGTATCTTGTTTTACTGTTGCTTTAATGTTTTCTTAAATAATGAAAGTGAGTACAGAACGGGTAGTTGGGTTTTTTAATCCACTCTTCTAAGGAAACAAACTTCTGCAAATTTCAATTTTAAAAATATCATGATAATACTGAATAGTAGCATTTTCAATGCCTGACTCTTTCACTTGAAAGCAACTGACAGCCATTGGAAGCTTATGAGGTTGATGGAAATCAAGAAAGTCACATGGGATCCCACAAGGATTAAGAGAAAACAATTATGGTTCATACCCTCATAAGTGTATGCTATGTCCAAAAGGTATTCTCTATAAAAATTCAAGTTTGTTTTGCTTTATGACACTTGATGCTTTTTCAAAGCTGAATAATCAGGACTGCCTTTATTGTGTGCCTCTTAGGTACACAATAGGTATGAACATTACTATTTTGCTGATTTTCACTAAAACCATGCAACATAAGTACAATTATACATATGTTTACACTTATTTTATGGATGAGGACACTGAGCCTCAGTGAGGTCTAAAAATGATCACAGGTCACATTAACAAGAACTGTCCAAATCAAGACTCTAAGCCAATCTCTTTCTGTCATACAAAACTGCCAAACAAAATGATCCTTTTGATTATCCTTACCATCTGGGTGCTTACTGACTTCTAAGCAACGTGTCTTGAATTTCAAGCATGATGCTATGGTTATGTTTTTTTTTTTTTTTTAAATCCTCACCTGAGGACATGTTGATTGATTTTAGACAGATAGGAAGCAAGAGAGAGAAAGACAGACATCAGTGGGTTGCCTCCCATGGGTGCCCAGATCTGGGATCAAACCAAAAACCTAGGTATGTACCTTGACCAAGAATTGAACCTTCAACCATTAGTCATACAGGGCAATGCTCCAGCTACCTGAGCCATCCAGCCAGGACCATGATGCTGTTTTAAAACAATCGCTACCACTTTATATGTAAGAAGACATTATTTTCCAAGAAATGCAGGTAAAATGAGCAAAGTCTTTGCAGATGGATACAGAAAGAGCTGCTTTGACATGTTGCCCATGGGCTTGCAAAGTATTCTTCTCTAGAGTCAACAGAATGCAAATATAATTAAGCTACCCTTTCTGAGGTGACCACTTTTTAACAAACTACTTTTTTTTTTTTTTACTAACTACATTCCTTTGAGTAACAATGGCAGAGCTGCTATTATGCTGTATAGTAGTTTCATTAAAGGATGTATCACTGAATACTAAATCTTGAATACGGAAGTGTCTGCCACAACCTACAATCATTTCTTTTCCTGCTCCCTTGCATTTGCAGAGGAAAATACAGAATTTTTGTTTATATTTCAGTTAGATTGTGAAAGTTCATTGCTGAAATTGAACATTTCACACTATTTAATGGATATAAAAAATTCACACATGCCTTTTAGTTCTAGCTGCACTGAACTTCACCACCATTTTAATTATAAAAGTTAAAATGATTTCCTGTTATATATACTTGTAGTATTTGAACCCACAAAGTACCACTGAAGTAGGTCATCCATTTTTAGATTTATAACAATATGTCATAAATCATAATGTTTTATTGTAATATTTCAATGTGGCATGATGAATTAGATCCTTACCAAATGGTAAGTTCTGGAGTTGAAAATAACACTTCCTAACACACACACACACACATATATATACATACACTTTTCAGGTAGTCAGGGCATTTGATAATAACATGTTTAAGCATCTCTGAAGCATATTATATTAATATTAAAGTCCTATTAACCTCAGAAAAAAATAAGCTAAGACTACACATGAGGAGATTTACAACAGTCTGCTTGCTTGTGACTCAGATGTTGGAACTGTTAAATGGAATAAAAAATAACAGATGTGGCTGTATTTACTATACACTATACCATATACTATATACAAATCTAAGTATTTCTATTGTTATTTTATTTTATAATGCAGATAGATTGAATATAAATAGGGAATGGTGTAAACCTATTGTGAACGTATTAACACAGCACAGGAAGGAATATAAAGGAAAGTTAACTCCCCATCTGAAATCTACTCTCCAGAAATCACCACTGCTAACAAATTTTCTCTTACCAGATTTTTATAAATAACTGATAAAGTTCTGAACTAGAATGAAGAGTAAAATTTTTAAAGGAGCTCATGGTTAATGTGCCTTTTTCATCTCTCTGTTTTCCTCCTTCTCCCACAGCAGTTCTCACTAGTACAGCCTGTTCACACCCTCCCAGCTAGCGCAGACAGGTACCTGAGAAAACAGGATACAGGAAGGAAACCAATACACTACCAGCTCCTTGCAACATACCCCCTCCATTTACTCTCCCTTCAGCCAACAAACTATCAAAAACAATAGGGAAAATATAGGATAAAATCTTCAGGTATGAAACACCTCTTCTCTGCTTTCTAGGAAATGATCATCTGAATAACTTAATTCAGCTCCAAAAGCATCAAATATTCATGCATTCAACTCACAAACTTATCTTGTTTTTCAAAAAGCCTGACTACACTATCAAATACTGAAAACAAAAGTGAATAAATTATTTCCCTTTCCATGCATCTTTGAAACTAAGACTGCTTCAAACCCAGTATCTGTCTGTTTTATGTAAAAAAACACCTGGAAAAAAGATAAAAACCCCACAACCCACAGACTTTAGCTCTGATTTGGCACTATTTAAACTACAAGTAAGACATTTCCTTCAGCTCTGTCTTTATCTATTCCTCCCTTTTTTAAGGGATGCCTAAAGTTGCTGATTATGCTAAGGTTAGGTATTTTGGAAAGTTTGCTAAAAGATGAATTTCCACAAAGCCTATGTTCCTGCAGAAAGGAGGAGCAGGATGGTAGAAAATGTTGCCGGAGCTCCTAGTGGAGCAGGTCCAGGCTTCACTGCTACCAACTTCCAACTCATTGGAAATTCAACTCACAGAACAACCAAATTTAGTAACCATCTATGATTTCAACTTGGGTCCTGAAAATGTCTGCCTCTTTATTCTTAATAATGATGATAATACAGGCAACATTATGACTTTACACATCACGCAGAAGCACGGAGAGACTACCGTCCCAGCATGCAGAACATGAACTGCACATGAATTCTGCCACTATGAGTAGAACTGCTGCCCTGCTGTTTGAAACTGTTTCCAATAGTAACCTCACACCATGCTCCATAGCAAATAGCACATGGAGTTGTGCTGACTTTCAAATGGCTTTCACTTCAGTGGCAAGTGCACTAATTTAATACAGGACCCAGAGTGTAAAAGAATAAGCCACGGATGGCTAGCTACCATTTCTACCTGCAAAATGAAGATCCATTATTTACTGATACTTAGGATGTAATCATAAATGCCTTAAGAAAGCTACAAAAATGTCTAGGTCTACTTTTGAAAAAATAATAAGTTTGCTCAGAGCAATTTTATCTTCCACATATCTCTCTGTATGTGGGAGTGATTTCACAAGGCCCCTTTAACATGCAATACTCCATTTTTCATCCGGTAAAAGGTAATTCTGATTTTTAAAAGCCAACTGTAACTTGGGCAAAATGGATTGATCTTCCAGGTACTATTGTAAATGCTGATCCTACAGCAGGAGCAAAGCATACTAATGCAGACAGTAAAATATGCCAGCCCATGACTGTGCATTTAAAAATGTTTTAAAATATATAAAAGTTTGAAATGTATTTGGCTCATGAAATTTATTCTGACGTGTCATGTGCAATCTTCTACTTGTGTCAGGCCACTATCTTAAGTGACCCAGATACCCCACTTAAGCACATCAGTTACCCCACTGCCCACAGCCCCTGGCACTCTGATCTATGCTTTCTTTTTGGGCAGCTGCAACATAACATAGAATTGGTAGATTCTCCAACTATTACTTCAACAAAGCTTTTTTCCTTTTGCTTTGCTTGCTGTTTTATTGTGTCTATTTTTCATTAGCATTTTTAAAGAGATTATGTTGGTTTAACCTTCCCTTGGTAGAAAAATTTCCATTTCATTTGAAAAGAATTTTATTCTAATAACAATTAAATGCTCATAGTTGAAATACAATATGGAAAGGTGAGAATCCAAAAACAGAAAGACTGTGTACATGTGAATGAAGCATATAAACAGAGCCCTTTAGCAAAATGTAGCCATTTGGGTCTGATTTTAGAAAATAGAAAAAGGATTGGCCTGATTCCCAGAAAGTGGGGAAATCAAGAAGACACCAGCAGGTTGTCCAAGCTACTAGACGTGTGTCAATTTATTGGAAAAGATCAGGTTATTCACTAACTTTGGTGAATTTCAAAATCACTCTGTATGACCCAGCAGAGTGGGAGAGATAGGAATTACTACAACTACCAAGTATATGAAAAAATAATGGAACTTTTGTAGAGGATATTTATGCAAAACGTATCACATAGGCACACCTATTTTCCCTACATGTGACTAGGGAGAAATGGGCAAAATCCAATGCCATACCACCCCCACCCCCCCTCACCATCTGCTAGTTGGCTAGCACACATATGAGTTACAGCATCAACATTTTTTAGTGCATTCCAATGTGAGTAAAAGGTCTTCCTGAGTAATCCCCTTTGCTAATACAATTTGTTAAAAGTTTTATTCATTTATTTTTACAGAGAGGGAGAGAAACTTCTACGTGAGTGAGAAACATTGAAGGGTAGCCTCTCGCATGTGCTCTGACCAGGGCCTGAACTCAACATTCCTAACAAGATCAACACATTAATTGTATAATATTTAAAGTGTAAGTTATAATATCCCCAATAATAACACTGTAAAAAGGCTAAGTGTAATATCTAGCTGAAGCAAAATAATACAGATGTGGACTTCCCAAGTGCCTATTACATCCTGGCTAGTAATTTAATCTATCTGCACCTTCTTTTCTATTGAATGTGGATAACAATGATAATTATAGCAAAAGGGGTATTGTGGGATTTGCAAGGATTATAGCCACATATAAAAATGATTTAGCTAGTGCCTGAATAGTTGGTTCATACCCCAAATTCAAGATTTAATTTCACCTTAATTACTTAAACTTAGGAGACAAATTTTAGTTTTTGTGAAAGGCTAATGTAATTCTTTCTTTGTTTAAAAGAAGTGTAAATTTGCCATTATTTTGAACTTTATCATACAATATTGTAAAAAGGCTGAGTTTTCTGAATGTCAGAAAATACATTTTATTGCCCTTAAAAATATCAGAGATCTATTATAACGTCTTCTGATTTAAAAAGATGTTTAAAATAATGAAGATAATTACATTCTTTCAAGGTTAATACAAGGACATTGTGGATTTAGTTCATCATGCTTAACAACACTGGTATTTTACATTACAGATTAAAGAGGCCTTGGAAAATTAAGTATTTCATTTAGTGCTATGTCTTACTGTAATTATAAAGGTCAGAGTTATTAATATTTCCTTCTCACCACTATAAAATCTTAATCTTTCAGTTTTGTCTGCTAGCACATGACAGCAAAATGAATTGATATGGAACTCTAAAATTGTCATAATATTTACTTGCATGTTTTAGGGATGGAATTTACACACTTACTACTGAAAGGTTATAAATTAGAAGTAAAATTAGTCACTTCACATAAGTTTTTTAATTTTAATACCTGAATAGTATTTTTCCTTAATCTAAACTTCTAGAGGTGGAATTTTAAAGGAACAGCATATATTTTTAAATCTTATTTTTTGTATTGTATGTAAAAACGGTGACATCATTCTGACAATTTAAAAGATAAACATAAATTCTATGAAGACTTAGCAAAAAATAAGTGAAACAGCTGCAATTGTAAGCAGTTAATATAAAGTCTTTCAGAGGACAGGGGTTTTATAAATTATCTTATAGTACTATATGTGTAATGATAGTTTTGACCTAATTATTAATGTGATCACACTTAATGGATTCATACGAGGTCTGTCCCAAAAGTATCGAGCTAATGTCAATATAATTAAAAGTTTTCATGGCCGATACTTTTGGGACAGACCTCATATATTTGATTCTTATTTTGAAAACTATTCATTTTTTATAGTATTAAACATCTTGTTAAAAAATCTACAAAAATTTTGTTCTGTAAAGTAATAATAGCATTATGCTAAATAATACCCCAGTTTCATATTACATGAATTCATTAAATGTGTAAGTCCATTTCAAAGGTAAACCCATACTTAATTCTTTGTCTATTACTGAGGGCTTTTGAGGGATCAACTAAAATAAACTATTTCAATTTACATTCTGTAACAATATTTCCCTTCCTACCTATTTTCCACAGATAGTGCCAGTGTGTAAATATGCAAGAAAAATGAAGAAATATCAAAGGATTATTTGATGTTACATAATACATTACATGATCCATCTGAAAATTGCTTCCTTCATATACTTTATTCCTTAATATTTAAAAATGATTTATCTATAGATTTTTTGTGAATATCTGTATTGTCTGAAGTCAGATACAAGTATTTGTAATGGTTGTTGAGGTGCTGCAGGCCACTACCTTTTGCCACCAGTTTCAATGTATTTATGTGTTTCTGAAGTATAAGCAACTTTAATGAAATTTAACAGCACCCCTCATTCTCCCTATTAGAATTTCAAACTAAAGTGTTTTGTGAGTAAATTCAGTCACTCCTACTCATTTCACACATTAGTATCGGTTTCCTCTTTTGTGTATCTATAATGGTGTGATCAAGGAAGTTCTCATTGTGTAGTGAAAGGACCAAGCAGGTCTGTTACTAAGCACTGAACAAGAACAGCAGCAACACCATCACCCAAAATATGCAGCAAGACAGACTATTTGAGATCACCCAGTTGTAACAGAAGAAAAGCAGTTTTAAGCAAACCAAGATAGAATTACAGATGTTTCTCATCAACTATGCCAGATGTTTTAATGGTTATATGAAAAAATGGAAATAAGCCTTAGCCTTGTTGTTGTGGGTTTTTGTTTGTTTTTTAGGATGAAAGAAAAGTGAATTAGCATGTATCCTAAAGTATGTCAGGTGCTGTTTTTGTTATCAAACATCAGAGGTAAAGTACTGGCTGATTAGAGATTTCATTGTTAACTTCTTAATACAGTAGTTGCCAAGAAATGCATTTAAGCAAATATTTACCTGTGCATCAAATAAAATTTCACCAGAAAAGTTATAAATGTAAATGTTTGTTTTAACAGTAGTCTTAAATCTAACAAAAAATATCAACAAAGAAATGCCATAATACAGAAAAACATAATAAAAACATCTAAGGTGTCTATTGTTGTCCAAGTCAAACATGATTCAATAGTGAGGTTTTAATGATATTAATTCAACCCATTAAATTTCTAATTACTTGTGACAGCTTTGAGATATGATTGTTATATAATAAATTGCACATATTAGTCCCTGGCTGGTGACACAGTGGATAAGGTGCTGGCCTGTGAACCCAGCCAGGGCACATGACCAGGTTGCAAGCCAGGTCTCCAAACAGGTCCGTAGCTGGAGGCAGGTGAAAGGCCACCATACATGGATGTCTCTCTCCCTTTCTGCCTCTCTCCCTTCCCCTCTGTGTAGAAATAATAAATAAAATCTTAAAAATAAATAAAAAATAATATAGTGGAGCAAAAGTATGGGTGTGGGGCAGGAAATCCTTCTAGCAGACAGGAAAAGATAGATTTGGTGGTTTCAAAATGAAAATCGTGCTCTGGCTGGTGTGGCTCAGTGGATTGAGTGCTGGCCTGCAAACCAAAAGGTTGCTGGTTCACATCCCAGTCAGGGCACATGCTTGGGATGTGGACAGGGTTCCCACATGGGGGTGTGTGAGAGGCGATTGATTGATGTATTTCTCTCAATACATTGATATTTCCATCTTTCTCCATCTTTTCCCCTCTAAAAGTAAATAAATAAAATCTTTTAAAAAATTGTACTTATTTTAAGCACACACTTTGATACAATTTGAAATACGTATGTAGCCTTGAAACTAAGAACACAGTTAAAGTAGTGAACATATTCATCATCGCAAAAGACACCTGCTACTGCCTACACCTTCATTTTTTAGGCACTTCCTGCTTTTTGGCACTATAGGCTAGTTTGCATTTTTGTAATTTTATGTAAATGGCCCAAACAGTAAGTACTTTTAAAATCTAGATTCTTTAACTCAACATAATTGAAATTCACCCATACATTTTTTAATTAATTCATTCTTTTAAACTGCCAAGTAATATTCTATTGTATGAATATATCACTGAGCATTTATCTATTTACTTGTCAGTGTGTATTCTGTATTGCTTACCATTTTTGATTATTATAAATAAAGCCACAATGAATATCCTTATACAATTCTTTGCATAGCAATAAACTTTCATTTACTTTGGGTAAATACTCACTAATGACTAGATCATATGGTAGGTGTATAGTCATCATTTTAAGAAACCTCCAAATTGTTTACCAAGTGGTTGTACCATTTACATTTCAACTAGCAAGTGTTTGAGTTCTAATTGGTGTATCAGTATTGTTCTATTGTCATTTGCATTTCCTTAATGACTAATGATACCAATTTTCTTATGTGCTCCTGTATCATCTGTGTAATGTCTTTGGTGAACTGTCTGTTTAAATATTTTGCCGATTTTTGAGTTGTGAGTGCTCTTCTGTGATTCTTAAGCCATGTCCTTTATCAATGGCTTATGTTTTCATTTTCTTAAAAGTATATTTAGAGATTTTTAATTTTGTTGAAATTTAATAGATTATTTTCTTTTTCCAGATCATATTTTTTGAAATTTATTTACATTTTTAAAGATTTTATTTATTACTTTCACAGAGAGAGGAAGAGAGAGAGGCAGAGACCGAGAGAGACATCCATGTATGGTGGCCTTTCACCTGCCTCCAGCTACAGACCTGGCTGGAGACCTGGCTTGCAACCTGGTTATGTGCCCTGAGTCGGGAATGGAACCAGCGATCTTTGTATTCGCAAGCTGGTGCCTTATCCACTGAGCCACCAGCCAGGGCTCAGATCATAGTTTTGAGACCATATTTAATAATAGTGCTTATTTATTAGGCAGAATGATTTCTAGTTCTTTACTTGACCAATGAATGCCATTTTAAGAAGAAAGGTGCTCTTAACCATTACTTTATACTAGGAGGGATGGGCCCATATCTCCCCAAATGATAAATGGATCCTTTATATTGTTTACTGCTCTGGAATACACAACTTTTGACATGCACGTGCCACTTTGCTATAAGCTACCTATGTTCACGGAGGCCATATACATGAGGTGTGTCCTGAAAGTATTGAGCCAATATTAATATAATTAAGATAGTTTGCGCGGCTGATATTTTTGGGACAAGCCCGTATATACACATACGTACACCCATCCCCCTTTCCATGCAGAGATTCAACGTCTTGGTGTCCTCCCAAGACTCTGCTTCTGTGCATAACTTCCCTTAATAAACTCTTTAATTCTGAAATTCTCAGCCTTTCTTTGGTCTCTTGGCCCCACCCTCCTTCGGAGGTTGGTTCCAGTGTGCCATGAGAAATTCTCCCAACATTAGTCCAAAGTCATAAATATTTCCTCCTGCTTCCACCTCTCCCTGCTCCACCTAGCCCTAGGATTAGGTTCATTAGTATTGAGTTAATTTTTGTGGATGGGGCAAGTTATCAATCAACATTTATTTTTTTGCACCTGAATACCCAAATTTTAGCACAACTTAATGAGTATACTATCCTTTCTCCTTTGAATTACCTTTGCCTGATTAAGGATTTATCTATTTTAATTTTATTGCTTTGTTTTCATTGATTTTCTGTTTTTGTATTCTGTTTTCAATTTCATAGATTTTGGCTTTGATATTTATGTATTATTTTTTATCTTTATCATTTTTAAATGATTCCCTTGGATTTATTTTTTTCTTCTTTTTTTAGTTTCTTCAAGTGGCAGCTGAGGCCTTTGACTTTGCCTTGGTCCTTTTCTAACAAATGTTTATAAAATGTTCTCCTATCTCCTAACTTAATAGCATCCCACAAATTCTGATAACTTCATGTTCACATTTTCATTCAGCTCAAAACATTTCCTTCTTGGAGCCATCTTTTGTTTAGACCTATGCTATTACATTTTCAATATCTGTGTATTTTTCTAGATATCTTACCCTGATTGATGTATAATTCCACTGTGGTCACAGAACATATTTCATATGACTTGAATTCTTTTAAAATTATATTCCAGCTCTGGGCAGTGTGGCTCAGTTGGTTGGAGCATCATCCCATAGTTGACAGCAAAGCAAAGAATTTCATATATTAGGTAATAACTTTTAAAATCTTACTATGCTTCTGAAAACATAACAGCATGACACTGGTGTATATTATTATTTCAAAGGAAAAATAACCATGTATATTGAATTATAAACATACTAAAATGCTCATTTTATTGTTTTTCTTATTGTATATGTGGAATATATATGTTAATATATTAATATTAATGAAATATTGTTTATTTATTCATTTATTGAAATATTGAGTTTAAACTCATCTGTATATAATTGTTGGTAATTATATAATCACTTATCTAGTATTTAAATTTAAACTCTTAAAAGGTGTTGTAACTCAACAAAAGTGATCCTTTTGCCAATTGTGACCTTGGAGTAATTAAGTTGTTACCTAAATAATTATAATAACATATATTTAAGCTGATTGAAATAATAGCTAAATCTGCCCTGGCTGGTGTGGCTCAGTGGATTGACACCAGCCTGTGAACCCAAAGGTCGCTGGTTCGATTCCCAGTCAGGGCACATAACCAGGTTGCAAGTCAGGTCTCCAGACAGGTCCCCAGCTGGCACTGATGTTTCTCTCCCCTTCTTCCTCCCTCCCTGCCCTTCTCTCTAAATAATGAATAAAATATTTTTTAAAAACTCTTAAAAAAGAAAGTGTAGTTAAATCTAACAAAATAAGAAGGCAGTAAACATCCCCATTGAAAATTTTAAGACAAAATATTAAGACTATACAAATTATTAATTTTAAAATTATATGTTGACTCAAAAATCTAGCTTAAACTGTGTTTTACTCTAGTTCTGAATATCTGAATACGGTCATTCCAGCATATTTTAGAGTATTCAAGAGAGACATGTAGAAGGCTTCCTATAATTTCAATTATAGGAAAAAAATAATCTAGCTAACAGTGGAGTGCTATGCCAAGAATTTCCAATTTTAGCAAAGAATAAATGATGACCTGTAAGTCTCAGTGGGGGGAAGAAACCTATATCCTCAAAAAAGAGCAGGTTATCTTTCTAACAAGTTAAGGCAGGTGACAAACACCTTGAATGGTGGGTACTATTCTAACCAAGCCTGAAGGGATGAAATTTTCCTCTGGAGCTGGTTAGGGACAATTAACAAAGGAAACAGCAAAGAGAAAAACAAATATAATGCCCATTTAAAAGGAAATAAAAATTTAAATAGCTGAGGTAAAATATTTAGTTATCTTTTAACAAAAGAATAATATATCTGGGTATCCGAGATATTAGTTCTATTATCCTCATTAATAGACTGTGAATGTTTTCTTTGGATGGAGACATATCTTTTAACCACAAATTTGCTATCTCCCTTCCTCAAAAGCACACTTAAAATGGCCATCAGGAAAGCTTCTTACTCAGAAACTTGATTTCTGTGTGATTTGTGTTGATTGCTTACATGTTTAGGTTGTTATTATTTTCTCGGTAGAAACTTCTTCAAGAGGAGAAGTTAACACCGATTTCAAGTAAAAAGGAATTTGCTTATGCATTGTCTGGCACCTATAATATTCACTTATTCACACCAACTATCCCATTCAGCAATTCTTATTCACTGACAAATTGAGAAATAATTGCTTACTACTTAAGCAGTTCATAAATATGCATTTATTTTATCAACAATAGGAAACTAGAATATATTTTAATTAAAAATGCATCTAAATATATCAAGGTTACTAGCTCACATTAATGTTGTCTTGCCTATATAAAGTGGATTCTTTTTTCCAGGAGAAATTTGCTTTATAATGTATCAAGTGTGGAGATATCTGCAAATATTTGCATAGCGAACCATGCTAAATCGTGTTTGAAGTTTGAAGTAATTATTGCAGGTATTGTAATAAAAATCCACTAACATAAAGTGGTAGTGTGAATAAAAACACTCTCATGTTTTCCTAAAGGTAGGTCACTATTTCTTTAAGAAAATCTGGTCAATTAGTAGCCCATTCTCTCTCCCACGGCTAGGAGTAGCAGAGGGCAAGATAATTTTTTTCTGCTTATGTCTGAACTTTCTGAATACAGCTTGACCTGCTAGTTACTTTTGCTTCCTTTTTAAAAACATTTTATTTATATTTAGAGAGGGGAAGGGAGGGAGGAAGAAAGGGAGAGAAATATTGGTGTGTAAAAGAAACATCGATGGGTTGATTGCCTGTCACATACCCCCAAACCAGGGACCTGGCCTGCAACCCAGGCATGTGCTCTGACTGGGAATCGAACTGGCAACCTTTCAGTTTGTAGGAGGACACCACTTTTGTCTTTCAATTGGCACTTAAGAAGTAGCAACTGCTTTTCAAGACACAGATTGGCTTTTACCAGTTAGAGGGGATTTTCAAAATAGTTCAATCAAGGCCTCACTTGATTATCCTAAAATAATCTTATAATCAAATCAGTGAAATTTAGGAAGTCAAGAAGTGAAATAACGTTTTTATGATAAAAGTTTACATGATATTTGCACAAAGTGCATCATTTCAATATTTGGTCATTTAAAAGGATTTTCCATTCAAGAATTAACAAATAACAAGTGTGTAATTCCAGAAGCCCTGCACACTTGTTTGAAATGCTACTTGTAATTTAATCATTAAAAAATAACATGATTGTAAAATATCTTTTAAATTTTTACATTATTTAACCATGGGCACATTTCAGTAGAGAGTCATTTTAGAAATTCTCTCTTTTTCTTCTCTCCTCCACATACTTCTTCATACCTTAGTTTTTCTCTCCTCCATCCTCTCATTTTTCCTTCCTTTCCCCTCCTTTCACTCTTGCTGGAGATTCTCTCTGCCTCTTTCCATTCCTCCCATGTGTTTTTGCCACCTCTCCCACTCTCTTTTTTGACATTTACCTCTGAACCTCCCCTTTTCCTCCTCCCACACTTTCCCACCTTATCTCTCTTCTTTCTTATTCCCGCTTTCTGACCCCTGCTCCCTCCCTTCACTCTTTCTCCCTGTTTCTGTCCAAAATCACAAAACTGCATGTCATGTTTTTCTTTTCTTTTTCACTTACACACAGAGTTCCACATTTATAAGTTTGTTTGGCTGAAATGGGCCAGGATCAGACCATAAAACAATACAATGGTGTATTTGTCTATTGAGTAGAGAATTTTTAACTCACTAAAACAGGCCTTCTCTGTGGGATCTAATTGCATTCACCAACCAAGAAAAATATTCTTTGAAATATTTTTTGCTGGACCCAACCCTTGACGAAAGATCAGATAATTCATGTCTAAAATGTTTTATTTTGGGGGCAACTATAAGTGTTTAAATAAATCATAAAATTTAAAAACACAGGTATATGTAGCCTTAGAATTCACACAGTACAACTCACTAGAAACCACTTCAGTGGAATCCTTTACTTTTTAATTCCAGTGCTAGGAACCTCACTACCTCATTAGGTAGTTCATTCCATTTTGTTAGAAAATTGTGCCTTTTAATGAAATAAAATCTGTCTGTGTAAACTCTTCTTGTAAGCTACTACTAATTACTCCTAGTGCATTAGCAGATTGTTTCCACAGAATCAATTCTGCCTCTTATCTTTTTTTTCTGCCAGCTCAACATATAGTTTTTATAGCATCTTATATAAAAATTGAAAGTAGATGAAAAACTTTTCAAAAAGGTTTTGTCGCAGGCCATTTTATATTGACAGTTAATTCAAGATTAACAATCACACACACACAGACACAGAGGCATGCATGCATATACATACCACGCTCATAATTTTGTGGGGAAAATATCTGAAAATGTTACTTATCATGAACCCCAAAGTTTAAACACATCAAAGCTTCTTCTCTTCAACACGGTTTCTAAATATTCTTTCTACAATTAATCATCAGGCTTATAAATGTTGTTGATTAAGGATTTGTCAATTTTAGATTAACCATAGAAGTGGCCACACAGAAATTCTCTTTCTCTCTCTGGGAATCAAATTCTCAGGAACTGACTAAATCTTTACTATCTGTCTTTCCATATAGACTCTTAGAATTTGAACAACTGAAGACAATAAATATGATAACTGTTATTTCATTTCTTTTGTACTTTCTATACTAGTTATTTTCATTAATTTCCCCAGATTTCTATTTTTAGAAAGTCTGAATCTATTATAAGTGTACTGGGGAAATTTATTAGTGTTTCTGGATTTAGTTTCGTTAAGTAGAAAACAGGATAAAAAAATGTATTTCATAGGGCTCTTGTGTTATAGATGTTCAAATACTTAGATTAGTGCCTGTAATGCAGCAATAACTGCTGAATATAAATCAAATAATTGACACTATCAAAATGATTGAAATGAATTTATAAAATAAATGCATAACTGGTCATTTTACATTTCAGATAAAATAGCCAAACAGAATTGGTTTTGTCTAAGTTTGAATTTATTACTTCATCTTATAATTCAAATTTACTTACTAAACTATATAGAAAGTAAACTCTTTTTTTAAAAAAAGACTTTATTATTTACGGAGACAGGAAGGGAGAGAGGCAGAGAGGGAGAGAGACATCAGTGTATGGTTGCCTTTCACCTGCCCCCAGCTACAGACCTGGCTGGAGACCTGGCTTGCAACCTGGTTATGTGCCCTGGCTGGGAACTGAACCAGTGACCTTTGGGTTCACAGGCTGGCACCTTATCCATTGTGCTACCAGCCAGGGTGAGTAAACTCTTTATTACTATCTAAGCTAGGCACCATTTAATTGGATTCAGTTCATAGTTTTTAAGAGCTCTGATTCATAAAAATATTTTTATATACCTTAAGACATCAATATATAGGGGATTCCCTAAACAAAAATTAGTTTATGTATATACACTATACTTAAATATTTCACTAATTTGCTTCTGTCTAATATTGGTGCATGTGTATGCAAATTATTTATTTCCCTAATTTACTCATGGCATTCAATTAATTCAATGACATCTTAGAACAGTGAATTCCATAAGTTGAAATACACTATCTAATGTCAGGTTGAAGAATATTATATCAGATCACCATATTTGAAAAGAAATCATCTTTGTGCATAATTTTCAGAGCATGTATCAATCATCAGCTCTAACCTACGACATTTACACTTTCAGTAGGCTACACCATCTATTCATCTCCCACTATCAAGACATTGTTTCACATCCCAAACCACTAATTGGTGAAATGCAACTTGAGGATATCTGAAAGTGTACCTTCTGGGCAAACTCCTGTTAAACCTAAAGTTCAGTAAATGTAATAAATTTTGTATTTCCTTCCTCTTAGAGTAATATTTATATTCAATTTAAGCTCTAAATTTGTTTCTTGATTTATAGTAGTTATTTGTATATTCATTATGTCTGATAAAAGTAATCATAGTCCTTTGAGCATCTTCTCTATTCAAAGCAACCAATCCTTATATATGAATAAGTGATACTTCTCAGCATGATAGAAGGCTATGTTTTTACCATGGGTACCTCCAGTGAATACAAACCACAAGAGCCAAGTTTGATTAGGCTGTTCATTTTGCAAAGCCCCAGGATAAATGGTTTAGTGAGGGAGAGGGAAGTGTTCCACAGTGCCATAGTTAAGACCCTATTCACAGCCTGCTGTTAGCAGTGAGTCCAGATAAGGGTAGTCACTGAAATGAACCCTGAAATGTGATGTCCAGTCTAAGTGTATGTTAACTTTTAAACATTTTTCCTGAAAAACAGGTGCAGAGAAATGTGTATACTTTTATCTTGGCATTTATTTGGACTATAAATTAGACCAAGTAGCAAAGCAGAACTTGGAAACAGATTATACAGATGTCAAAGTGACTCTCAGTATGTCTCCTCCCCCACCCCTGTCTCAATTGTCAAGGAAGCATTATAAAGCAAATAATAACAACAATAAAAACAAAAACCCTTAATTTTTTGTATACTGCCAGGTTTTTCTGCTTTTATTATTACTTCTAGCAATGTGGTAGACAAATTGGGATTATTTTACATATTTACTTTCCTTTTCAATGGAAAGAAACACACCTATCCAAACTTCTTTAAAAATTTCATTGCTTTTTGTTTTCCATTGTTTACAGAATTCAAAGTATAAGTTTGAATTATGTAGCACAGAAGGGACCTATTGAAGGCTCTGAGAAAATGCATTGAGTCCAATGTAGCCACCATTGCCGGAACATCTCTAAATGGCTCATTCCCACCTTCCTGGGGCTGTGGTTATTCAAATGCTCTGCCAATCATGCGGTGCTCTAACATGCTCAGGGGGGATCTAAACAATGCCACAAAGTCAAAAAGGAGTCCTACTAATGAAAGGAAGGCAAGATTATCAAATGTGTTTTTGTCAATGTAGGCCCCTTAAGCTAAATTCTGGAAGGTGATGCACATAGATTATTCAGTAGAAAAGCTTTTAATTAGTGTTACTTTACACTTACTCCCGTAAAGGACAAAAATAATCAAAACAGTCTATCAGGCTTGTTGAACGTATAACTAAGCAAGTTTTCAGCATGCTGAGTTCCCACTATTAACTACTTGAAGCATACCTGGAAGTTAATGTAAGACAAATTCTAAGGAGTGGCTAATCAAGTTCTTTGAGAGAAAACATATTTTGTTCCTTTAATACCTTTAATCATGAGTTATTTTTGTCACACCCAAACTTTGTGTGTTTTTTTTTCTTTTTTAATTTTTTTTAAGATTTTATTTCATTATTTTTAGGAAGAGGGGAAGGGAGAGAGACAGAGGGAGAGAGACATCAATGTATGGTTGCTTTTCACCTGCCTCCAGCCACAGATCTGACTGGAGACCTGGTTTGCAACCTGGTTATGTGCCCTGGCTGGGGAATCCAACCAGCGACCTTTGGGTTCGCAGGCCGGCACATTACCCACTGTGCTACCAGCCAGGGCTTTTTTTTTTTCTTTTTAATGCTTGTTTTTTCTCTTTCTAATAAGCTTCTCCTTTTGCCAGTATCTCATTCTTTCAGTCCAGGATGTGGAGTGTAAAGTGCATTGAAAACAACAATTTCCCAAAGCTTTCATGAGGACATAATGACAGGGAAAATATACACATATTCTGCCTCTGCTTCATTATTGAGTTCTCACCAGCCCAATGTGTTAACACAATTGCTTAAAAGAAATTATCCTTTTTAATCACCTTCCTACAACTTATAAACTTGAACCAACTCACATCAGTCCTTCACTGCAGTGCCTGCAACATTATTGATTTAAATATTGTCTCTAAAAAAGAAGATCATCCTCCTTGGGGATTTGAAATTTCATTTAAAAACTGTGTGGAAGTGACACTAGGTCAGTGCTGCCATCGTCAGCTAGAAGCAATGGACTTACCAGCAAACAGCGCACTGAACCGCCTTGATTCTGACCTGAGTAGCTTCCATGTGCACTGAACAGCGAAGAATTGCAGACTCCTACTGACCTGAAAAGTAATTCCCTCCTTTGTGTTCCTTAATTTTATGGCTTTCATTTTTTCAGCTGACCTAAGGGTTATAGCCCTCCTCTGAGTGACAACATATCCACATTGTCCCAGTGGGAATTACTACTGGCACATGAACTTCTCTCTTAGGTGTATGTTGTCCACAATTCTATTCTTTGGATTACAGTTCTTTTAGATATTTGAGAAAAGAGAGCCAGAATACTAGTAGTTGCTTAAGGAAGTCATTTATCATGTGGCCATGGTCAATTTAAAAAGAAAATCCCCTACACGAATCTGTAAAATTTGGGTTAATTTTCTATAAGGTTTAATAAAGTAAAAATTCCCTGAAGTAACTGAGACCTTTTCTTGATTAAAAGTGGAAAATCCACCATTAGTACAAATTGTGAAAAAAGTATCCCCAAAGGAATATTCCCCAAACACATGTGAGATGCAGCAGAGTGCCTCCTTATCCACCACACTGTGATCTGCAGCGAACTCATAATTCTCTATTATTATTTGATTGCTTCCTCTTCTTATTCTCCAAAGTTTAGGTGCCAAGTAAACATATACTCTTCTTGGAATATTAGCATACATGCTTTATGTTGGAAAAATTATGCTTAAAAATCAGCATTTTAGCCCTGGCTGGTAGCACAGTGGTTAAGGTGCCGGCCTGCGAACCCAAAGGTCGCAGGTTCGATTCCCCAGCCAGGGCACATAACCAGGTTGCAAGCCAGGTCTCCAGCCAGGTCCATAGCTGGAGGCAGGTAAAACACAACCATACATTGATGTTTCTCCCCCTCTCTCTCTTCCCCTCATTCTAAAAATAATGAAATAAAATCTTTAAAAAAAGAGAACAACATCACTTAAAAAAAAAAAAAAATCAGCATTTTACAGGTTGCCAGCCAGGTCTCCAGCCAGGTCTGTGGCTGGAGGCAGGTGAAAGGCAACCCTACATGGATGTCTCTCTCTCTCTCTGCCTCTCTCCCTACCCCTGTGGCCTATCTTTGGGAAAGTTCCAGGTGCATTTGAAAAGAATGTATATTTTGCTTCTTTGGGTGAATGGTTCTGTATATATCAGTTAAGTCCATCTCATCTAGAGTGTTGTTCAATGCCATAATATCCTTGGTGTTCTTTTTGTTTGGAAGATCTGTCCATTGTTGATAATGGGGTATTAAACTCCCCTACTATTAGTGTGTGCTGTCCATATACTACCTGAAGTCCTTCAAGATTTTCCTTATATATTTGGGAGCTCTTATGTTGGGTGCCATATATGTTTACAAGAGTTGTGTCTTCTTAGCCCTGGCTGGTGGCACAGTGGATAAGGCACCGCCCTGTGAACCCAAAGATCACTGGTTCAATTCCCAGCCAGGGCACATAACCAGGTTGCAAGCCAGGTCTCCAGCCAGATCTGTAGCTGGAGGCAGGTGAAAGGCAACCATACATGGATGTCTCTCTCCTCCTTACTTCTCTCTGCTCCCCTCTCTCTAAAAACAATAAATAAATAAATAAAATCTTAAAAATAAAAAGAGAGATATTCTTGATGGATGATCCCTTAAGTATTATGAAATGTCTTTTGACTCTTTTTATGGCATTCATTGTAAAATCTATTTTGTCTGAAATAAGCATTGCTACCCCAGCCTTTGTGTGTTCATTTGCTCGATATATATTTTTCCATCCCTTCACTTCCAATCTGTGTCGATCTTTGATCTAAAATGGGTCTCTTGTAGACAGCATATATGTGCATCACATTTTCTTATCCATTCAGCTACCCTAATGTCTTTTGATTGGTGCATTTAATCTGTTTACATTTAAGAATATTATTGATAGATACTATTTATTTCCACTTTTCCCTTTTGTACCTGTGTTCCTCTCTGTCTCTCCCTGTTTCTTCATCTTTTTAAAGCAGACCCTGTAGCATTTCTTGCAATGCTGGTTTGGTGGAGATGTATTCTTTTAGACTTATTTTGTCTGGGAAACTCCTTATTTCACCTTCCGTTTTGAATGAGAGCCTTACTGGGGAGAGTATTCTTGGTTGCAGGCCTTTGTTTTCCATTACTTGGAATATATTTTTTGCCATTCCCTTCTGGCTTATATTATTTCTGTTAAATAATAATTTGATAACCTTATCAGAGCCCCCTTTTATGTTATTTGCTGTTTCTCTATTGATGCTGTTAGGATTCTCTCCTTGTCTTTGATGTTTGCCATTTTAATTATGATGTGTCTTAGAGTGGGTCTGTTGGGAATTATCCTCATTGGGACCCTCTGTGCTTCCTGAACTTGACTAACATTTTAACTCATCAAGTTAGGGAAGTTTTCCATCATGACTTTTTTGAACAGGTTTTCCATTCCTTGTTTCTCTTCTCCTTCTGGTATCCCTATGATACAGATAATATTGCATTTCATGTTGTCCTGCAGCTCTCTTAAAACCTCTTCATTCTTGTTCAGTCTTTTTTCATTCCATTACACTGCCTTGGAATATTTTTCTAAGTTGTCTTCAAGCTTGCTGATCCTATCCTCTGCTTCCTCTAGCCTGCTGTTGATTCCTTCTACTATATTCTTCAATTCAGAAATTATATTCTTCATTTCCTCCTGGCTCTTATTGATAGTTTCTATGTGCTTTTTAATGCTTGTGTAGTTCTCAGCAGGTTCCTTGTAGATTCCCTGGAGTTCTTTGTAGTTCCCCTGGATTTGTTTTTAGTTTTCTTCGAGCTGGCTGAGCTCATTGAGCTTCTCTATCATCGTTATTTTGAATTGCATATCTGATAGTTTGCTTGCCTCTTTCATTTAGTGATCTTTCTGGGGATTCCTCCTTTCCTTTTGGTGATAGACAGTTTCTTTTTCTCCCCATTTTTAGGTTTTGTTGTAATCCAATCAGACTGTGATCAGCTACCAGGCTAAGGCATTGCTAGGCTGGAAGGATTCAGTTTTCATTCTCTCTGTGATCCATGGTCCGGCTCAAATGCAACTTCGGGGGACAGACCGATTCAGATGCAAATCAGAGAATCTATGATCAGCCGCCAGGCTCAGATGCCACTGGGCTAGGCAAAAAGATTCAATTGTAATCCAATGAATCTGTGATCAGCTACCAGGCTAAGGGGCCACTGGGCTAGACAGAAAGATTCAATTGTAATCCAATGAGTCTGAGATTAGCCACCAGGCCCAGGTGCCACTGGGCAAGACTGACCAACTCAGTTGCAAACCAATGAATCCACAGTCAGCCACCAGGTTCACTTGCCACTGTGTGGGGCTGACTGACTGACCCAGCTGTAGATCAATGAGTTTGTAATCAGCTCAAGTGCTGCTGGGTGAGAAATACCATTTCAAGTGCCAACTATTGTATCTGTGCTCAGGCATGGCCAGGGTGAGAGATTTATTTAGATGTAAGTCAATGAATTGTGATCAGGCACCACTGGACAAGACAGAATGCTTCCAGTGGGCAGGGCTATGAGGACCCCTCAGATGGAAGTCCCTTGGCGCAGTGTAATCTGAGGTGTGGGTAATGAGTCAGCACTGAGATCCCCACAGCTGCCTCCCCACTTCTTTCCTCCAAGCCACCACTGCAAACTCTCCCCAAGGGTCTCCAGTCCACTTTGCTCTCCCTCCACTGGAGCCCAGTGTAGGTGGGTGCCAATGTATTTTCATTCATGGTCACATTAGTAGTAGATCTTTGTCTCCAGCACTCTCTTAGGCTAGTAAACCCTGTGGCTTTCCGCCCTTCTGAGCTGTTTGCTGCTCTACTCTCTGTCATGTTGCTGGAGGCTGGGACACCCAGCTAGGGGACCAGAACCACCCTTCTCAGGTGGAGCCCCTGGCTCCATTCCTTCGACTACTTCGTACAGTGGAGTCCAGCCGGCCCTCTCGCATTTTCGCCATTCCTACCAGTCACGTTGTGATGAAGTGCCCTCTTCTGTTCTGTCTGTGGTTATAAGGCTTCTTTCCAGTTGGTGTTCTCTTGGTAATTCCAGGTGATTTTTCCCAATTAAGTTGTAATTCCAGATGGGTCCTGGGAGGAGATTGGTGTTCCACTTATTCCTCTGCCATCTTGGTCATTCTCTGAAAGTCTTATAGCAAGTCTAACTACAACTATGACTGAATCAATAAATTTCACTTCAACTATGTCTAAACATTAATTAATCAATTTTGTCAGGGCACACTCTGTCTCTGCAAAACACCTACTTCCAGATATTAAAGGTAACATTCCTTTTATTACAAGGCCAGTTCTCTAGGGCAAGGCTCTATCATCAATATTATTCCATAGATACCCCTATTCACCCTGCAAAATAAGTTTATGCATAGTGTATTTGGTTCTTTATGTTTCTTCATTTGCTAAAGCATCGAGAATAATGAAAAACTAACAGTAAAAGTATGAATATGATAGTGAGACAAATAACAATTTCAGATTCAATACTTTTAAACCAAAAAATAAAACCTTATAGTTTAGGTCTTTAACGCCCTAGAATTTTCTGGATAAGGACCTCAGTTCTGGATTTATAATGGGAAACTAGGAAAAGTTTGGTTTGCTAACAGTAATACATTACCATCAAGAATTCCAGAATATGTATTGAGTTTTATATATTAAATATTCTTACTAATTATATATCATTTCCCAAAACTATTGACTCTTATTGAATACTTTACAGAAATACAATTTAATTTATAGATGTAATCATGATGTGCCATCTTTCCAGACAAATATTAGAAAATGTATGTGACACAGCATACATTTTTGTGGTCTCTTTTCAACTGAAGGTTTCAACTACTTATTAGTTAATGCCAGGGAAGATGCAGAATAAAGTGAGGCATCAAAAAGTTTGCTAAATTCTATTTTCTTTAGGCTGAATTACTCTCCTTTGACATTAGCAAGCCATAATACATATCTATACCTTCTTGCCTTATATCTGTGAGACTTGTTAAGGAAATTCTGTCAACCTTTGAGTGCACTGACTTTCTCATGGCTGTGACTGTTCAGAGGATCAGAATGGAGGGGGCGATATTTTTACAAAGTAGTTGTGGATGAAAGCATGTTGATTGTTCAAAATATTTTTCTTTAAATATATCATTTTAAATGTAGTTTTTCAATAAAAGTATTTTACTAACTGGAAGTAAACAAATTTCTACTCAGCTTTAACTTGGATACAAATTTTAGAGCAAAACATTTAGAATAGCTTGTGCTATTTTCTACTTTATGTTGAATGTTTTGTACACTATTTTAGAATTACATAACTATGTGGGATTGTTTGAAAAACTGGTAAAGTGAATAACATTGCTTTTGATTTTTAAAAATATAAATGGAAAAGCATCAGTACTAGTTAAGGCCATGGCAGCTTGAAAGCCTGTGTTTGTCTATTACAGTAATTTTAGGTTAAGAGAGTTATGTTCATGTCTATATGTGTTTTGAGGAAGTATGTACTTGTATGTGCATAGATACACTCCACAGTTGCTCCTTGGAGATGTAGAAATACAGAAATTCATTAGCTATTTAGAAGATTTAAAAAATACTAGATTCACCTTACCTCTATCTAAAGATCAGATATTAAAAAACAAACAAACAAAAAAAAAAACCACTGAAATACACTTTATAATTGCTTGTCATTAAATTAGCAGAACTACCGTAAGTCTATTTCTTAGGAAACAGTGTGTTCCTTAACACATCACCTTTGAAAAGCTTAGTCAAGTGAGCAATATGTGAACTGTGTGCATGAGGTTTTATCTACTGGATATGTTTGTGCTCAGTGATGATCATCCCTATGAGCACATTAAAATCACCTGGTAAGTTGATAAAACACAAAAATACCTGGGGTTCAAATCAGACATACTTTGTTAGACTCTCAGGGCAAAGATTCTGACCTCCACATGTAACTTTAATGCACAGCTATCATTGTGAGTCACTGGTCTAGACAGTGATCAAATAAAAAGTCACATTTATCAAATAGTATGATATAAGAATTTAATTGAAGAGTTATTTAATAGATTCTAGACAACATATAACAAAGTTTCAAACTATTTTTTAGGTGGTTTGACTTCTATAGCATATGAATTGAAATTATGTTGAACCTAGGTTCTACAAAAATTTTGTCCTAACGTTTTATGTCTTGATACTATTTTAATTAAATATCTTTTGTAAGACAGCCATTCATGTATACAGAAACAATAAATATGGTTAATATTAAAACCACATATTAATCAGATTCTTATATTATAAACCTTCCCCCTAAAGTCATTTTATAGTTCAGAAAACAGAGTCCTGCTCATGTCATATCTGCATATGCCTAAGGAGAAAAAATGTGGAAAGTATTTATTTAATGCCACACATACTAACTTGAATTTTCTGAGTTTATAAATTACCTCTGAACAGACACATTTTGGGTCTGGGTGCCAAAGGCAGAAGGATGGGTAGGAAGGGGCTTGGAATTGGGTATTTGGGTGGATTCATTGAGACACTTGATAAAAGGAAATAGTAGTTAGTGACTGTTAGATGCCAGTCACATTTTATATTTCATTTTACTCTCATAACAACTGTATGAATTTGACATAAGTTTTTGCCATTTTTACAGATGAAGATCCTGAGACCCAGAAACATTCAAAAAGTTTTATGCAAGACCCAAGCTAAAGATCACAAGATTGGGGTTGGAACATGTAGTGCCTGGGACAGCATGAAAGGCACAAAATATTAATAAAGAATTTGTAATCAAGAACCCATCATTTCATTTTTTGTATCTTGTGAGGGAAGAAAGCTGACTGCAGAGCAGTTAAAAGGCTTGTTTAGTTCTCATTTTTCAAATGGCTTTTGCAAAATCATGTCATTTAAGGTTCTAAAAAAAGCCTTTTTTTTTTTTTTTTTTTTTGCATTTTGCATGTGAAGAAATTGCATGTTATGAGGATAAGTCATCTTCTGATGTGAAACTAGACTGATTAGATAGGGAAGCTAAACCTCAACTATGGTCTGACTCCTACAACAGGTCTATTTTTGTTAGTTTCCTTTTCCCCCAATGTCAATATTGTTCCACATCACTTCATACAGTTGTTATTTAGGACAGAAAGTTGTTACAACTAAATAGGCAGTGTATGTAGTCATAAGAATGCTGACATGAAAATCAGTAGAGTTACTCATCATGTGGTTCTTTTCAAATCATTCTTACATTCTGAGTTTCATCTTCTTCATATGACATTTTCATAATCATTAGAACCAGAGTTTGATTTCCACTGGATGTATTTAAAAACCTATTCACTTGCCACTGAAAGGGTGTTCAAGTAAATGTTATTGCACATAGCCATACTCAGTACTTCTATTCTGGCTTCTAGAAAGTACACACAATAACAGGGTTCAAAAGGCAAGACCACTTTGTGAGTTAGCTTTAATAAAACAGTTGATGGAAACAGGGTTGTCTGGTTGCTTTATCTGAACTTGGACAAATCTTGGAAGCTCCCTAAATAAGAGCTGAACCTTTGCCATTTGGAACCAAATGCATTATCTAGTGTTAAACACTGCTACAGAATTAATGTTCCTCAGCCACCGCCAACCCCTAAGACCGGCCAACACCAACTCTTACCCCATGACTGCAGAGCCACCAGGAGTTCCCTCCTCATGTCGCTGTAGAACCAGTGTGGTGGCCTGTGCTTCTCCAGGACATGCAGGAGAAATCCCAAGATTATAGGTTACACTCAGGATGCCAGGGAAGCCACTTTGGCCTAGAGAACACCCTGGCTGGGCCCTGGTTCTGCCTGCACTGACCCTCAGCCCAGGACTTCCTGCAGAGCTGCGGCTGGACAGGCGGGCGGGTGAAGGTCCCCAAGAACACAGGTGACACCTGGCTCACCTCCCAGGCTGCCTGCCCCCAGGCTGGACAGGGGGTGTCTGTTCCAAAGGCACCCCCTCAAGTAGCAGCAGGAGCCTGGGGATCGAGAGGCCTTTGAGGGGCCCCTCTGCACTCCCTGGTGTCTGGCTCCTTCCGGAGCGTCTCCCTGCAGCTGCTACACAGCCTGCGCCTCGCCAGCCGTGGACCAAACGCAAACAGGAAAGCTTTTCCCAGCATAGGAATTGGTTAACTTAACAGTGTAATCCAGAAACCAAATATTCTATCAATGTCTCCTACATAATCCAAATGTAGTAAGTATAAATAAAGGAAAGTTCATGTTGCATTTGACTTATTTTTATATTTTTAGTAAGATACCTGGTGGTCCATACTTGATACATATTTCTGGTTATTACCAATATGTCTCATCAGATTAATTAGAAATTCATATATATAGTAAATATCTTAAAATATTTCTTTGTATTGTATATTGATGTACAAATTACATTTATATTTAGTGATGCACATATAAACCCTTCTGTTTCAAACTCATCTTGTGACTTGTGACTTTCCAAACTGGAAAGCATTAGAATTCTGTTTTAAATATAGTAAAGGCAAGCCCTGTCTGGTAGACAGGTGGATAAGGCGCCGGCCTGCAAACCCAAAGGTTGCTGGTTCAATAACCAGGGCACATAACCAGGGCACAGAATCAGGTTATAAGCCAGGTTTCCAGCCAGGTCCGTAGCTGGAGGCAGGTGAAAGGCAACCATACATCAATGTCTCTATGTCTCTATATCTCTCTCCCTCTCTGCCTCTCTCCCTACCCCTCTCTCTAAAAATAATAAATAAAATCTTAAAAATAAACAAAGAAATAAATATAGCAAAGGCACAATGGAAAGGGGAGGAGGACTCTCAACATAAACATAATGTCTACAGAAAGTTTTATTCAATTCCAGAGGTCTTGAAGAGCCAGTACTTTCTGAATTTGTTCTGGGATTTGTATCCTGGGAGTGGAGGTAAACAGAAGAAGCTTTATTGTCTGATATCTGCATTTCTGCAACTGACCTGCTGACAGGAAATTATGCCCCATGGTCCATAGCTGTTAAATAGTAAGAGCTTCCAGAAGAGGCAAAGAGGGTTGGAAACATCTACTTAAACTGCATGCTGATAGGAAGAGCAAAGGAGAAATTCAAATAGGGAGATGTGGAAGCCACATCTTTACTAGGCATGTGATGAGGAGAATTTCAGAGTTCATCAAACCTAGCTATAAATCTTTTGTCTGCCATGGACTGTGCAACTCTTCTAAGACAAAGAACTGTCTGTCATATGTTAAGGTGCCCAGCATACTTCCTGACGTAAAGTAGGTTCTCACTAAACGTGTGGGGTCTCTCTCTGACCTTGGTTCCTATCTCTAGGAACCATCTATCTCTAAAATAAAAACATATCACAGATGAAACCATACAGTATATCTCATAAACATGAAAGGAAGTGCCTTTAATTAGTCAGTCTAATAGAACAAGAAGAGCATAAAACATTGTCAGTTATTCAAGCAAAATGCTTATCCAGGTCTAAAACAAAAACGTTACCATTAAAAGTACATAATCTTCATCTTAGTTTTGTTTTTAAACTGGAATTTAAATTTAGATTGTATTAATTGCATTTTAATATATACAAATGTTTGTCCCGAAAGTATTGAGCCAATGTCAATATAATTAAAACAGTTTGCTCGGCTGATACTTTCAGGACAGACCTTCATATGTATATATGTATGGAATTGAATATATATATATGTATATATATATGTGTGTGTGTGTGTGTGTGTGTGTGTGTGTGTGTGTGTGTATCCCTACCCATTTAGCTCTTTCTACAGGGAGACCTTTCTGAACTGTTAGGTTCCTTTAGGCAATGGGAAACCTCAGGTGGTTTGTTTCTGCGGAAGGAAAGAAAAGGTAAACGTTTGGGGGATGGATACAAGTTCATCAAACTGAGGTACCATTAGAGAGGAATCGCAATTTTCGCCATTTGGCTCTCTCACCACCTCTTTGCATTCTTGTTAGGCTTTTGTTTTTTTCAGCACAAGCATCTGCTTCCTGATTCTCAATCTCTTTTCATAAAAGACTCAATGACATGTGGCTTTAGCTCTATGCAAACTAGATTTCCCTCAATGTGAAGGATGTAATTTCAGAAGAGCAGGTTATGTGAGTAAATAAACTTAACTCTTCACACTGTGCATATTTACATGATAATGAGTACAGTGATGCTGTTCAGGGAATGTGAGCATTCAGGTGATATGATTGACACACATGGGAATGATATTACTGAGAAAGACTTGTAACAACGTGTTATAAAGACCAGATGTTCAGAGAACTATTTTCTAAGATTAAAGGGGCCACACTGTTAAGAAAGTGTCTAGGTAACAGGCTTTTCTCTTATTGGATTGACACAGATATGAGACTTATGCCTATGTGAATATTAGGGCACAAAAGTTGCTCAGAAAATCAAGACAATCCACCTACAACTACTAAGAGGACAGGCTCTTTGAGTGCGTCCAATACTCCACATGCCCATATATGACAGTCAACCTGGGATCCTAACACATTCCACATACTAGATCTACCCACAGAAGAAGGGGAATGCTGACATGTCTATTTTCAGAGTTTTCCCTCAAGTGAATTTTCTCTCCAGGGAAACAAAAATGTGATATAAAACATGAAGTTTCCCAGCTCAAAGAAAACTATAAACAACTCCAGGGAAGTTACAACAAACTTACTAAGAGCTACACCAACATCAAAAAGGACTTAGAAATTATCAGTAAGAGCCAAGAGGAAATGAAGAATACAATTTCTGAATTGAAGAATACAGTAGAAGGAATCAACAGTAGGCTAGAGGAAGCAGAGGACTGGATCAGCAAATTGGAGGACAACGAAGACAAATACTCCAAGACAGTACAAGAGAATGAAAAAAGGTTGAACAAGAATGAAGAGCTTTTAAGAGAGCTGCAGGACAACATGAAACACAATAATATCCATATCATAGGGATACCAGAAGGAGAAGAGAAACAAGGAATGGAAAACCTGTTCAAAAAAGTCATGATAGAAAATTTCCCTAACATGAGGAGTGAAAATATTATTCAAGTTCAGGAACCACAGAGGGTCCCAATGAAGATCAACCCAAAAAGACCAACTCCAAGGCACATTATGATTAAAATGGCAAATTTCAAAGACAAAGAGAGAATCCTAAAAGCATCAAGAGAGAAATGACAAATAACATATACAGGGGCTCCAATAAGGCTACCAAATGATTATTCAACAGAAACAATTCAAGCCAGAAGGGACTGGAAAAAAGTATTTCAAGTAATGGGAAACAAAGGCCTGCAACCATGAATACTCTACCCAGCAAGGCTCTCATTCAAGATGGAAGGAGAAATAAGGAGCTTCCCAGACAAAAGAAGACTAAAAGAATACATCTCTACCCAACCAGCATTGCAAGACATGCTAAAGGGTCTGTTTAAAAAAAAAAAAAATGAAGAAACAAAGAGAGACAAAGAGGAATACAGGTACAAAGTGGGAAAATGGCAATAAATATCAATCAACAATAACCTTAAATGTAAATGGATTAAATGCACCAATCAAAAGACATAGGGTAGCCGAATGGATAAGACAACATGAACCACGTATATGCTGTCTTCAAGAGACCCACCTCAGAACAAAAGATCGACACAGATTGAGAGTGAAGGGATGGAAAACTAGATATCAAGCAAATGAACATGAAAAAATGGTTGGGGTAGGAATACTGATTTCAGATAAAATAGATTTTACAATGAAGGCCATAAAAAGGGACAAAGATGGACATTTCATAATACTTAACGGAACAATCCATCAAGAAGAAATAACGCTGATAAACATATATGCACCCAACATAGGAGCTCCAAAATATATAAGGAAAATCTTGGAAGATTTTAAGAAAGACATAGACAGCAACACACTAATAGTAGGGGATTTTAATACCCCACTATCAATCATGGACAGATCTTCCAAACAAAAAATCCCCCAAGATGTTGTGGCATTGAACAACACTCTAGAGGAAATGGACCTAAATGATGTATACAGAGTCTTTTACCCCAAAGAAGCAAAATACACATTCTTTACAAATGCACATGGATCATTCTCCAAGATAGACCACATGGTATGTCACAAGACAAGCCTCCACAAATACAGGAAAATTAAAATCATACAAAGTATCTTCTCAGATCACAATGGCTTGAAACTAGAAACCAAATTCAAGGGAAAAACCCAAAAATTCCCTAACTCATGGACACTGAATAACATGCTTTTAAGCAATGAAGGGGTCAACAATGAGATCAAAGATGAAATCGAAAAGTTCCTGGAAACAAATGACAATGAACACACAACAGCCCAAAACCTATGGGATACAGCAAAGGCAGTTCTCAGGGAGAAATTTATAGCAATACAGGCCTTCCAAAAAAGGTTACAAGAAGTTTATAAAAACAACCTAACCACAAAGCTGCAAGAACTAGAGGAGCAACAACAAACAAAGCCCAGAGCAAGTAGAAGGAAAGAAATCATCAAGATAAGAGCAGAACTAAATAACTCAGAGATTCAAACTACAATTCAAAGAATCAACAGGTCCAGGAGCTGGTTCTTTGAAAACTAAACAAAATTGACAAGCCCTTATCCAGACTCATCAAGAAAAAGAGAGACAGGACCCAAATAAACAAAATCAGAACTGAAAGATGGGAAATCACAACTGATACCTCAGAAATACAAAAGATTGTAAGAAATTACTACAATCAACTCTATGACAAAAAATATGACAACCTGGATGAAATGGACACATTCCTGGAAAGGTATAATCTACCAAAACTGAACCCAGAAGAAGCAGAAAGCCTCAATAGGCCAATAACAACTAGTGAAATTAAAGAAGTAATCCAAAATCTCCCAAAGCACAAAAGCCCTAGACCAGATTCACACAGGTGAATTTTACCAAACATTTAAAGAACTAACTTCTATCCTTCTCAACTGATACCAAAAAATACAGGAAGAGGGAAAACTCCCAAACTCTTTCTATGAGTCCAATATTATTCTAATCCCAAAACCAGGTCAAGATACAACTAAGAAAGAAAATTATAAACCAATATCTCTGATGAACATAGATGCTAAGATTCTCAACAAAATATTGGCCAACTGGATTCAGCAGTGCATTACAAAGATCATACACCATGATCAAGTGGGTTTCATCACAGGGATGCAAGTATGGTACAACATTTGTAAATCAATAAACATACTACACCACATCAACAAATTGAAAGACAAAAGCCACATGATCATATCAATAGATGCTGAAATAGCATTTGATAAAGTACAGCAACCATTTATGATAAAAACTCTCAGCAAAATGGGAGTAGAGGGAGCATATGTCAACATCATAAAGGCCATCTATGAGAAACTTGAAGCCAACATCATACTTAATGGACAAAAACTGAAAGCTTTCCCCCTAAGATCAGGAACAAGACAAGGCTGTCCAATTTCTCCACTTCTGTTCACCCTTGTCTTGGAAGTTCTAGCTATAGCCATCAGAGAAGAAAAAGGAATCAAAAGTATCCAAATTGGAAAGGAGGAAGTCAAACTGTCATTATTTGTAGATGACGTGATAGTGTACATACAAAACCCGATTGGCTCCACCAAAAACTTACTTGGCCTAATAAGCAAATTTAGCAAAACAGCTGGATATAAAGTCAATATTCAGAAATCAAAAGCATTTTTGTATACCAATAATGAAACATCAGATATAGAAGTGAGAAAACAAATCCCATTTACCATAGCAACAAGAAAAATAAAGTACCTAGGAATAAACTTAACTAAGAAGGTAAAAGACCTGTACTCAGAACATTACAGAACAATGAAGAAAGAAATCAAGGAAGATACAAATAAATGGAAGCATATACCATGTTCATGAATGGGAAGAATGAACATAATTAAAATGTCCATACTACCCAAAGCGATCTATAGGATCAATGCAATCCCAATTAAAATACCAATGATAGACTTCACAGAAATAGAAAAAATACTTTAAAAATTTATGTGGAGCCAAAAACATCCACAAATAGCCACAACAATCTTGAGAAAGAAGAACAAGGTAGGAGGAATCACAATACCGGACTTCAAACAATACTACAAGGCTACTGTCATCAAAACAGCATGGTACTGGCATAAGAATAGACATACAGATCAATGGAATAGAATAGAGAGCCCAGAAATTAACCCAGGACTCTATGGTCAACTCATATTTGACAAAGGGGGAAGGAACATCAAATGGAGTAAAAACAGTCTCTTCAACAAGTGGTGTTGGGAGAACTGGACAGCAACATGCAAAAAGATAAAACTAGACCACCAACTTACACCATACACCATACACCATAGAAGAAACTCAAGATGGATAAAGGATTTAAACATAAGCAGTACCACCATAAAGGTCCTGGAGAAAAATATAGGCAATAAACTTTTGGATATCCTATGCAGAAATATGTTTACTGATACTTCACCAAGGGCAAAGGAAATCAAAGAATGAATCAACAAATGGGACTATGTCAAATTGAAAAGTTTCTGTTCAGCTAAAGAAAACACCAACAATACTCAAAGGGAACCAACTGTGTGGGAAAATATAATTGCCAAAGATACCTCAGACAAGGGTTTGATCTCCAAAATATATAAAGAACTAATGCGACTCAACACCAGGGAGACAGACAGCCCAATTAAAAAATGGGCAAAGGACCTGAACAGACAACTCACTGAGGAAGATATACAAAGGGCCCAGAGGCATATGAAAGAATGCTCAACATCACTAGTCATCAGAGAGATTAAAATTAAAACCACCATAAGATACCACCTCACACCTGTCAGAATGGCAATCATCAACAAATCAACAAACAAGTGTTGGCGAGGATGCAGGGCAAAGGGAACCCTCATACACTGTTGGTGGGAATGCAGGCTGGTGCAGCCACTGTGGAAAACAGTATGGAGTGTCCTCAAAAAACTAAAAATGGAACTGCCTTTTGATCCAGCAATTCCACCACTTGGACTATACCCAAAGAATCCTGAGACACCAATTCATAAGAACCTATGCACACCTATGTTCATAGCGGCACTATTTACAATAGCCAAGTGCTGGAAACAGCCTAAGTGCCCATCGGTGGATGATTGGATCAAAAAACTTTGGTACATTTACACAATGGAATTCTATATGGCAGAAAGAAAGAAGGAACTTGTACCC
>PVIW01004834.1:0-87774 GCA_004026585.1 Noctilio leporinus | reverse complement strand
CTGTATGAATACAAGGAATAGGCCTGCAGTGGCCAGGGGGAAAGGAGTAGGGGGGAGGGGGGAGGCAGAGGCAAAGAAGGGGAGCAGCTTAGACAAGAACCTAGTATAAAGGAACCATGGACATGGACAACAGGTGGGATTGACTTTGGGGGAAAGGGTGGGTGGGGAGGGGGACAGAGGGGGGAAAAAAGGGATGGATGTAATACAACAACAATAAAATTAAAAGAAAAAAAAAAAAAGAAGAAGACACCTACTGTATTTGAATTTCTATATACATTAGTTCTTCTTTAGCTTCACTTATATTGTTAGCATTCTGCAACATCAGTGAATGTAAGATGCCTCTCCTGGCATTAATGAGAAATTAAAGACTATATAGATATAATAAAGAACATTGTAAGTGAACAGAAAATAAGGAATCACATTACTTTTAATATCGTATTAATCTAAGTTCTCCGATTCATGTCCTGAAAACATTTAGTCATTAATCTGAAACAATTTTGAACCAAAAACATAAAATACAAAATTAACCTGTTTTAAGGTATGAAAAAATAGTGTAAGTCATCTGAGAACTCACTGATTCTAAGTCCTTTTAGCTAATAAAACCTAATGATAACAAAAAGTGTATTCTCATGAACATTTAATATTTTGCATATCTCATGAAGACATTTGTCCTGTGTTTAAGAAAATATCTTAGATAAGTAAAATAAAATGCCATTGTGGAAAAAGTTATTAATTTTATTTCCTTTTTAAATATTACAGCATACCAGAAAAATATAAAGAGGACATTTGGAAAATACTTCCAGTCTTTTCCTTTACCCATACCTTGCTTCCTGTATATACTCAAGTAAAATAAATCTATCTCAGAATATCACCATGCCTCTGTTTTCAATGGTTAAATATAAACAAAAACACACCCTGAAGAGATGTGAAACATCTATTGTATTTGTCACCCACCTAAGATTCACTGAAGTAGGAAAATATGGGGCTCGTTTATATTGGAGAAATACCCACTACCCTGTAAACTCATTCACTGTGTCACAGAAACTCTCTATAAACATGCACCCACATCTTAATTAGTATCTTACCTTCACTGTGTGCTTAGGAGAGAAAAGTTAATGTTATTGGTTAATTAAACTATGCATAGCCTTGAATGGTTTCAAAAGCTTTCCATTGCTGACAGAGGTAAGGCCCCTCTTTAAGAGTAAGGCAGATAATAATGAAGTCAACATGTGTCATGACTTCAAGAAAAAAAAGTAGATAAATTCTACCACTTGACTTCATTAAGGAAATAATGAGTTAAATCATTTAATGTACTTACAATTTCCAAATTTTTACTCATTTCTCTTGTCCATGTTATACATATAAAAGAACAGTGTATAAATTCTTTTCATACATTTTAGGTTTTCAATTATTGTACACATGTTTCTTGGGTCTTAATATGCCTCTATTTTCCTTCAGGTCCATTAGAGAAAGCAAATGTATTTCATTTTCCACAAGTCACTATCTTTCAAGGATGTATCCTGAAAGGTTATCACCTCCTTTTATAACTATGCAAATACTTAAATGAATATCTTTTTCATTCTCTGGTTTGAAGATAAGAGTAGGGAGATTTCATTTTTATAATCCCATTCTTGTTACATTGTGTGAATTGTAGATTTTAGGAACCAGAATAATGGTGAGTAATCTGAAAATGATACTGCACATTCATTGTGTGGGCTTGGATTTTTTTCCCAGTGTCTTCTATAGCAAAATACATTATAATGTCATTACAGACAGCCTTAGCCCTAATATAATCATGGTTCTGACCAAATTTTCCTACCATCAAGAGTTACTTGTTCTCATACTCCACCCAGCTTAAAATGAATCCATTTATCTATTTAGGTACTTCTGAAGAGTATGATCATTTGATCCCTTGTTGAGTTAATAGATTCTATGAAGTTCTACTTTAGTAAAATAAAATTTAAAATAATAAAGTTAAGAAGCTTAGTTAGAAACTGGGACTACTTACCGGTCTGGTGTGCACAGACACAGGGGTCTTGAAAGTTGTCGCTGGGAAGCTGCACTCAGAAATGCTGTAGGGATCAGAACTGCTGGAGGAACACTTGGAGATAGAATCGCAAGCCACGAAGGTGTTATCAAGAGGCAGTTCCTGGATGATGTGGTGCCTTGAGTTTAGAGGCGTTTCTGGAGGAATCTGGAAGGTAGGCTGTGGAGAGGCAGATTTGTAATGTTGGGCCAAATCAGGGCTGTCAGGCTTGAAAGTAGTCGGTGTGGTGCCCCAGCTGTACTTTTCCATGGTTTGCTCTTCCAGTTCAATGGGAAGGTCTAGTGTGACACTGTTTCCATCACTGTCACCATCATCTGCTTTCCTTTCCTCAATAGTGACAAAGTTAAGCAAGTTCCTAGGGGGGTGCTGCTGCTTCTTCTTTTTCTTCTTCATCATTATCATTTGTCTATTTTCGGGGTTTGGAGTAACCCATTCAGAATTTTGCTTGTTTTTCTGAGCAGCCTTAAAGTGTGAAAAGTGGTGGCAGCATAATATGGCAGCGATGAAAATAATGAGCACAAAAGTTATGGTGCCAGAAACAATGGCGACCATGATCTTGACATAGTCACTGGTTGGAGAGGAGGTATCAGCTACCTCAATATTTTGAGTTACTGAGGATTCAATGTTCTTGTGCACCAGTTCATGAATCAGTGTGGCATTGGTCACAGACTCATTCACAAACAGATTGACGGTCACAACACTGAAGAGAGGATCAGGTTGTCCTAAGTCCTGAGCTTTGACCACCAGTCTGTGCAGACCCAGGTCTGCAAGAGCACACTTCTCCTTCATTATAATGTTGCCTGTCGTCTGGTTGATTATGAACAGACCTCTTGTGTTTCCTTCGACAATGCTGTACTGAAGCTCCGCGTTTATGCCTGTGTCATTGTCAGTAGCAACTACTGTGAAGACCACTGTGCCTGGGTCAGTGGACGGTAGAATTAATTCAAAGGAGTGGTTGGAAGAAGGGACAAGAAAGACTGGTTTGTTGTCATTGACGTCAACCACGTTTATGGTGACTTTAGCAGTTGCAGAATGTGATACCCTACCTCCATCCTCAGCCTTTACATAGAAAGTATAAGATTCTTGTTTTTCTCTATCAAATGAAATATTCGGTTGAATGGCACCAGTCTCTGGATCAATGGTGAAGTCATCACTCACATCTATAATGGAGAGAGTGACTGCAGAATTTTCTCCATAATCAGGATCACTCACGGTGATTAGTCCTACTATGCCATGTCTGGAAAGGTTTTCTGGGACATAGAAATTGTACTCATTGTGAGTGAAAATTGGACTATTGTCATTTTGATCAAGAACTGTCACTAAGACTGTAACATTAGATGTTAATGGTGGAATCCCGTTATCTGTTGCCAGAACTGTGAAGTAATATGTTTCCTGCTTTTCTCTGTCCAATTTCTCCACTGCAGTCAAAATGCCTGTACGATGATCCAGGTCAAATTCAGGTGGAGCATCAATGCCTAGCTGATAACTGATGTCAGCATTACGCCCAGTGTCTGCATCTGTCGCACTTATTTTTGTCATCTGGTAGCCAGGAGGGTTATTCTCAGGAACAGAAACACTTATCAAAGGCTGGGTGAACACGGGGGCATTGTCGTTCTCATCTTTCACTTTCACAAAGAGCATAGCTGACTGATTCAAAGGAGGTTTGCCAGCATCCGTGGCCAGGAGCTTAACGGCATATTGTTCTGTAGACTCATAGTCAAGATATTTAGCTGTCTCCAGGAGGAACTGATTAGTGAATACTGGCCTTAACCTGAAAGGGACATCATGATCTATGAAGCATGTCACCCTACCGTTATGGTCAGCATCTTTATCTGTCACAGTTATGAGAGCAATTTTGGTGTAGGGTGGAGCATTTTCTGAAAGAACCACAGAGCCATTGATTGGATTGATGATGTACCTTATATCAATTGATGGGACATTGTCGTTGATATCTATAACATTTACTAGCACCATTGCTCTTGCTGGTGTCAACCCACCATCACTTGCCATAACTACTAACTTGTGGTTTGGTGATTCCTCCCTATCCAGTGGTTCTTTGATTGTGAGAAGTCCGGTGGTCCTGTTGAGGTGAAACAGCCTCTTGGCAATGTTGGAAACAAGGTTGCTGAAATAGTAGTAAATTTTGGCATTATCCCCTATGTCGGCATCTGTGGCGTGGAGCTGTGTCACCAAAGTACCTATGGGAGCATCTTCTGGTATATTGACTTCAATCTCCGTCTCTCTGAAGACTGGGTGGTTATCATTTATATCTGTAATGCTTACTTGCAAAATAGCAGTGCTGGATCTTTGAGGAAGGCCACCATCTTCAACTTTTATTTTCATTATGTATATATCCTTCTCTTCCCGATCTAACTCCTTTAGGACAATTAGTTGTGGTATCTTGTTTCCTTCGGGTGTTTCAATGATATCAAGCCCAAAAATACCTTGACCCTGGAAAATAAAGAATGGAACAGTTCACTTATGTCTCAATTTCTCAGATTCACAGGATGAAGGATTAGCTCAGAGACAGATGCCGGAAGACTTGAGCTCTAACTCCAACTCTCCCTATAGTGAATATTATGATCACAAGCAAGTCACTTAATATCTCTAGGCATTACTAAAATTAAGAGTTTTGCTAGAAAATGTTCAGAGGATTTTTAAGGTTGTAACATTTTATGGTAATGAATATGTCATTTATGTAAACTACTAAAGTTTTCAAAAAGAACTGTCACTAAGTTTCACATGGTGCATGAAGTTGTAAATGAATTAACTAGGATTACTTGACATGAACAGCATGTTTACTGCCTTTTAATTATTTTATGTAAAGTGACAGTAATGTTAAACTATAGATTTTTCAAGTTTTCTTGGTGATAAGATATACATGCCAGATAATGGATAATACCCCTATTGCTCTTATCTGTGACTGCTCTGTGCAATGCAATAGCAATTAGCCACAATTATTTAAATTTAAATTAATTAAAAGTAAATCAAATCTAAAATCAGTTCATTGACCTCACTAGCCACATTTACAGTTCTCACAGCTACATGTTGGTAGTGTACTACTGAATTGGACAGTGCAGATACGAAAGATGTCCATGATTACACAATGTTCCATTGAACTGTATTTTTCAAAGATATCTTTTTTTCTTTAAAAAAACCTATGTTCATCATTTCTGGTGACAGTCTCCCCATGACAAGAGGCTGGTGCAGAGCTCTAGTTCTTAATTCCTTACTATAAAATCCCCAAGACCGGTGAGTAGTCCGAGGCTGTTTCTATCTCTTGTCTTTTTCAGGAATAAACAATGACTAACACATGGATCTAACATTAGTTCTACCCCATGGCAGTGGGTTGACCTAACATTCATACCCACATGAGCAATAAAAAACTGAAGTTCTTGGCCATAGGTTAGAGCATGACTTGAGAACATAGGCGAATAGGGAAATAAAGATGCATTGATATGTCTCCTTAATTCACCACCTTGCTCACTTAGCATAGATATGTCTTAGACACTGGTAACTGACCAGCGGTATCCTTAATTCCAAACCTACTTAAAATGACCCCCTTGTTTACAAAGACAAACTCTACCTGAGAAAATCCTCAGGTAAGAGCACTAGGTGACACTCCAATGTGTGTATCACCCGGTAATTAATGAAGCCTTAATACATCAATTGGTGTGGCTCCACTGTAACACAGCATCAAGCTTTGTTTACATTTATAATCTTTGAGGACATAGCATCTGCTTGTGCAACAAACACAATGAGCATTTGTTAGATGAAAAAATGCAGGAATTAAAAAGGATAATTTCTATTCCAAAACACAAAACAAGAGACAATAGAGTTTGGTTGTTCTTATCTTTAATTCTCCATCTGGGTAGGAATAGAAATATATTATCATTGTTGACTTCAGTATTTTATTTTATGTTTTTATCCTCACCTGCGACATCTTAAAAGACATTGATATTAAGTACACAAAATTGCCAACTCCAGTTCAGATTAAGATAAATTTAGGGATTTTTTAATAACCTCATGTAATGCAAAAGGCTTAATTTCATTTGTGATTGCTATTTCTTCCAAAATTCTAAAAGAAGCTTTGAGTGTGCAAACCCAGGACAAAAACTGCTGAAATAAGCAAGATAGATGTTAAGCTTATCTGAGACTAATGTTTTTTTGTAGGGATTGGTAAAATCAAAGACTAGAAAGTTGCTGTTGGATATGAATAAAACATTCACATTGTAAAATTAAAAGCTACATTTTTACTTATTGTTCTGGGGAAGAATGAACTGACCCATTGTACCATGCTGTAACATTGTTGCCATATGCATGTATAAGACATCAGCTCATTGCTTACTGGAAGGTAATAAATAACACAGCACTTCCAGAGCCATAAATCTGGTACTGTTGCCCAGAAAACGCATAGAGTGCCGGTAAGGACTAAAAATAGTTCCAAAGAGATTGGATTTTAAAACTGATGAAATAAAAGCTCTTTATTCTGTAGGTTGAGGTATGCTAGGGAAAAGACTAAAAATTTATTTCTGAGCTTTTCTACTGCCAGATTTATCAAGAACCAACCTGATATATTTTTTTAAAATTTGCTCTTACTGTTACTAATGCATTTTTAGGCCAAAGAAATGCAGGAACATAGTTTCAAATAGATAAAACCACAGAGATATGGTTATTTTAGAAAACAGTAAGAAAATGAATTTAATATTCTCAATATAAATATAATGGGTACTATAATAAATTACTTTCATTTCAATACAAAGTTTCTTTGTTTGCAATAGGCTGCCTAGAACTACTGGAGAAAATAGCAACTTTTTCTTAATATTCAATATCATGGTATTAGTTAGATTCTATAAACTACTTCTAAATCATTTATTTCAGCATTCATTTGCAGTATTGCCAAAGGGAGATACAATTTAAAAAATGACCTGAGCTGTCAGTCATATATTTGACAATAATCTTGAAGTCACCAACTTTGTTGAAAATAAATGAACTTACATTTCAATATTAATATTGCTCATGTTAATTTTGGCAAAGCCATGCACAGGGCTTAAGATATCACATGTTTTTACTTTACCTATTGTGACCTAGCAAACCCTATTTAGTAGAAGAGTATTATTTTATCATAGGGTCTTTCTTCTTTTTTTAGCATTGGTCCAAAGAAAGCAATTTTGTTCATTGCATTTTTCTATTTTATCAGATTTTAACACTAGAATGGTTAGTTTGTCCTCTTGGACAAAAGAGTAGGCACTCAAGAGGTTTCTTCAAAATGCTAATAGGATTGAACTAAATTCTGTATAAAAGTGTAGTCCTGGCTTACTTTATAATTTCTTGGGCAATATATGATAAATACTATCTATTACCTTTTTATCGTATCAACAAAAGCAAAAATTAAAATTATAAAATTATCTCAATAGATGCAGAAAAACATTTGACAAAATTCAACATCCATTTCTGATAAAAACAAAGACTCTCAACAAATTGGGCATAGAAGGACATCACTTCTACTTGATAAAGGCTTATCTGACTAGCTCACAGCTAACAACATACTCAATGGTGAAAAACTGCAAGCTTTTCCTCTAAGACCAGGAATAAGACAAGGTTGCCCACTTTCAGCACTATTATTCAACATAGTACTGGAAGTCCTAGCCACAGCAATAAAAAAATTAAAAAATAAATAAATATTTTTTAAAATTTAAAAATGGAAAGGAAATAAAAAGCATCCAAAGAGGAAAGGTACTATTAAAACTATCACTATTTTCAGATGATATGATACTATATATAGAAAATCCTGCCCTGGCTGGTAGCACAGTGGGTAAGGCGCTGGCCTGCGAACCCAAAGGTCGCAGGATCGATTCCCCAGCCAGGGCACATAACCAGGTTGCAAACCAGGTCTCCAGTCAGGTCTGTGGCTGGAGGCAGATGAAAGGCAACCATACATTGATGTCTCTCTCCCTCTCTGTGTCTCTCCCTTCCCCTCTTTCTAAAAATAATGAAATAAAATCTTTAAAAAAAAAAAAAAAGAAAAAAGAAAATCCTAAAGAATACACTAAAAAGTAATAGAATAAAAAGTTCAGTAAAGTGCCCTGGCTGGTGGCACAGTGGATAAGGTGCTGGCCTGTGAACTCATAGGTAATCCCCAGCCAGGGCACAGAACTAGGTTGCAAGCCAGATCTCCAGTCAGGTCCGTATCTGGAGGTAGGTGAAAGGCAGTCACACATTGATGTTTCTCTCTCTCTCTGCTTCTCTCCCTTCCCTTCCCTCTGAAAATAATAAATAAAATCTTCAAAAAACTCTTAACAATTAAAAAAAGTTTAGTAAAGTAACAGGATATAAAATTAATATACAGAAATCTTTTATATTCATGTATACTAAATATGAACAATCAGAAGGAGAAATGAAGCCAACAACCCCATTCACAACTGCATCCAAAAGAATAAGAGTAAACTTAACCAAGGAGGTAAGAAATCTTAGATATGAAAACTATAAGACATTGAAGAAAGAAATTGAAGACCCAAATAAATAGGATACACCATGCTCATGGATAGAAATGATTAATATTGTTAAAGAGATCATAAGACCCAAACCAATTTACAGATTCAATGCAATTCCTATCAAAATTCCAATGTTACTCCTCTCTGAGCTAAAACTAATAATCCTAAAAAGTATATGCAATCACAAAAGACCCCAAATAGCCACAGTGATCTTGAGAAAGAACAAAGTTGGAGGTATCAAGCTCCCCAGTCTGAAACTATACTACAATACTATAGTAATCAAAACAGTATGGTACTGGTACAAAACAGACACATTGATCAATAGAATAGAGCCCCAAAATAAACCCTCACTTAATATGGTCAACTAATCTGTTCACTTTGGCAGCACGTATACTAAAATTGGAACTAATCTATGACAAAGTGGGTAAAAAATATACACTGAAGTAAGGACAGGCTCTTTAACAAGTGATGTTGGGGAAGCAGAGCCAATTCATGCAAAAAAGAAAAAGAAAGAAAGGAAAAAAAGAAAGAAAGAAAAGAAAAGAAGGAAGGAAGGAAGGAAAGAAAAGAAAAAGAGAAAGAGAGAAGGAAAAAAAAGAAGGAAGGAAAGAAAGAAACTGGACCACTCTCAAGCCATGTACAAAAAAAAAATACTAAAGATGGGTTGAAGACTTAAATGTAAGGCCTGAAATCATAAAACTCTTAGAAGTAAATATAGGAAGTATATTATCTGACATAAGTCTGAATAATATCTCTTAGACAAACCCCCTCAAGCAAGGGAAACAAACAAACAAAAAAACCAAATAGGACTAACACATCAAACTAAAAAGCTTCTGCATCTTGAAGGAAACCTTCAAAAACAAAGGCAACCTATGTATTACCTTTTTGATGGCTCTGTGTCATGGGCATTATTTTGTGCCCTCTATCTGGGGCAATAATCAAACCACTTTACTGTATTATTTGGAATAAGTGCTCAGATTGAAATGCCTTGAAGTGTTAAATTCATAATGTTATGAGCTAGAACAAAAAAAAATTGATGACATCAGAGTGGTTACATCCAGGAGAACAGATGGATACTGAGACAAATCCATACATTAGGTTTCTATTTTTTCAGTCTATTCTTCACTTCGTTTTGAAAGCTAGATTTTTAAATTCAGAAGAAAAGGAAAAACACTTTAAAAAATGACTGAATGTGCAATATGTAAATTAAACAAGACATATTTGATTAATTTTAACTTCCTAAGAGAAAACCAATCTTTCTCACTTGTTTCATTTGCTGCTTGCTCTCTCTCCCTCTTTAAGACTTGCAAAGACTAAGCATGCCTTATAATATAGACATACTCTTTAATACTAGACAAATGTTTAAATTACAAATTGGATTTAATCCAAGAAATTTTAATGTTTTATAATTTAACTGAAAACATTTTCAGCTAAGGAATATATTTTCAAACATGTGATTTTAATCACTAACTGCTTTTAATTGAAAAGACATGCAAAACAAGTTAAATGTCACTCCTAATTGCTGTTAGTCAGCTCTTTGTAGCAGCTGCTTTCTTGTGCTCAAACTAGATGAACTGGATTCATAAGAAAATAAGAATACAGTATGCTGTATTTGAGGGATGATATGGTATTAAAAACAATGGCATGGTTGTCTGTAGCTGATACTTCAGGAATCCATTTCCTCACAGTAAAACTGAAACATTTACATGCCTCCAGGGATACATTCCAAGATCTGCAGTGGATGTATGAAATCACAAATAGTACCAAAGCCTAAGTATACAGTTTTCCCTATACCTACATATTCCGATAAAGTTTAATTCATAAATTAAGCACAGTAAGAGTGTAACCACACATCACTAAGACAACCAAGATGGCTACTAAGCTTGGATACCTGGAACAGAGGGATAGTTCACGTCATGCTACTCAGAATGGGATTCACTTTAAAACTTCTGAATTGTTTATCTCTAGATTTTTTCATGTAATATTTATAGACTAAGGCTGATTTTAGGTAACAGAAATCACAGTGGCTTTTATTTTATATTTATTTATCAAAGGCTGTTGAAAATCAGGGACTTAATTGAATATTTCTTAGTTTGCAAATGAACATAATTATAATTTCCAGCTTTTTGATAGCTATACTCATATTCATCCATTGATCAGTAACTTTAAAAAGTAGTATATTCAACTAAAAGTAACCTATAAAGTTCTACACTTCTTAATTTCTTTATAATCCATTATTATATTTTTTAAATTTATACATCTCTGGATTGTTTGGAGCATCACTTTGTTCTTCTGTTAACCATTTAGTTCATTATAATTTCATTACTAAAAGTAAAGCTCTCCTTGTCCCTGGCCAAGCTATTTTTAATGCCTGCTTCTAAACAAACTCTTCAAAGGATAGTTTGGTCCCCTCACAAACCTGGAAAATATATTAGCATCATGAACAGCTTGTCCTAGAAAATCTCCTGCTTAAAAACTTATATTTAAAACATACTAAGTTTAGAATGATTTAAAAATTTTAAAGTTTAAATTTATTATTGTGTATCTATCTACAGAACCCACTACAAAAAGACAATGGTGATTCACATACAAGAAATAGAGAGACAGAAAAAGATTTCATTTTGAAAAAGGAAAGGGAAGAGAGGAAACTGTATTTGAAAAAAATGACATGTGAGTGAGTTAGAAAGTGATTCCAGATGGTGGAAGCTGTATATGAGAAAATATTCACATTATTAGTGGCACAGTCATATAGAGGGCCATAAGGAGGCATAGACAAAAGAAGAGAAGGAGGCCTTTGATTCAAGACAAAGCTAAAGGAAGCAAATGAAAGTTTATCTTTAAATTGAATTTGGTCCTAAATAAATGTGGAGTCAGTGGCATTGATTGAGAAAGAGCATAATGCTGTCAGATTTTTCTCTATATACATATATATAATATGTATGAAAAGAGGGTTAGGTTGCAAAATAAGCTTTTTAAAGGACAGAAAGCATAATTTTGGAGAAATTGGGGAATACTATAATTCTCCTTAAACTATAGAATTAAACCAGTAACTATTGTTTATAGAATACTTTTGTATAAAACACTCAGCAAATTCCATATTTTCCTTATTTTATTAATTTTACTATGCCCCTACTGACAGAAAAGGATAATGTTAATTTTTCTGAAAGTGTGAAGACAAAATAATCTTGTTTTTAATAGCAGAATTGTCAGGGTCCACCAGAAAAAAAAAAACATCGAAACTGGCCACGCGGGCCAGGCTAAGTCTGTTAAGACCTGACCGGAAAACCGGGAAAGCTGGGTACATACATGTTTCCATGTTATAGTTGTGAACCCCAGGGTTGAAATTAGGCCATGAGAAAATATTTTAGCCACTATGAAGCCTGCCTGGCATATTTTCTCACCTTGCCTAATCCTTTATTGTATCAACAGCAGCAGTTTTTAAAATTTGAATGTACATCCTGACCTGAGTGAGATCTCCCTGCCCCTTCACTTGTTTTTCCCATTTCCCTATAATTAACATTGTTTAGCATTGATTCACAAGCTACATGCCTTCAAGTTTACCCCTTTCAATAAAAGATCTTTGGGAACATAGAATAGGGCCTTTGGCCTCAAGCCACTGGCCAGTCTTCCCCTCCCAGCAAGAGCTGCCTGGGAAGGTTCATTTCATCCATAGCACCCAGGGGATCTTTGTGGGTCAGGGGTCCCCCATACTGAACAATGCAAGATAAATTTCAACAAAATAAATATTTTCCCCCTTAATATCATTAGTGTTAAAAATATACTCTCTATAATGACTGTTATTGAGCTCCTTGGAGACAGTAACTATTTTTCAAACACATTTTTATCCCTCAAGGCTTTGTATATTGGGTACTCATTAAGTGTATGTTAAATTTAGTTGACTGTAATTAGACTAACATATTAGTTAGTTAGTGATCAGTTATTGTTACAACTAAGATAATATTTAGTAAAACAGTTTTCCATTCTTTAGAATTTTACTTTTTTCTATTGGAGAGGCTTAAAATAGTGAATTTCTATATTCAAAGTAAACTAGAGATGTCTATGTAAAGCAGGTGAAATAGAGTACCACTAAACATTCTTTCAATGTATCAACAAAAAAACAATAGATTTTTAATGACTGGTATCTATAATTACACAGCAAATGAAAAACATGGACAGTTATGGTTTTATTGTTTTAGTTTCTGAAAGACACATTTATTTATGCATGCACCTGGGTAGTCTATTTTGATGCACTGAGCTTTCCAGTAATAAATATTTAACACTTTATGGGGAAAATGCATGATCATATTTTTGTAGGATGACTGATGGACATATAACCTAGTGTTATAGGTTTATAACATAAACCTAGTGGTTTATGTTATATATATATAAACCTAGTGGTTTATATGTATATACATATACATATATATATGTATATCCTGAGTCTGAGGTGCTTGATGTGTACTTTCATTTGTTAGAATATTGGCTTCCGTGTCTGCAGACAAAATATGAAAACAAAGCTTTATAAATAACAGGCTATAGAAACAATAAAGTGACAGATAGTTGAAGAGATACTGTAGTGCCTTACTCCTGGACAATAGATCTGTCAAATATTACCATATATACGATAAACAATATATGCAGATAATTATATACATACAATAACATGCATAATGTTAACTTTATACCACATATAATACATAAAATTTAAACTGTATTATTTAATACTTATTAAATTATTTAATTTGTAATATTTAAAATCATGTATGTATACACATACACATACACAAACAAGTGTGTATATATGTATACTATACAGGGTACGCACTATAAATTGGCAAAATTTTAGTAAAATAAACAACATACTGCAAAAGTGTTATATTTCTAAACAAATTTATTCTTATATGTAAATACATAAATATAGTCATTATTTTAAAAATTGTTCAAAAAAGTCTCCATTTGCTACAATAATAGACTACATTTGACTTCAGAATCTTCAGCACGCTTTCATTAACTTTTTATCTGTGGACATCATCATGCTTTTAATCTTAGCTTTAACAGCCTCTTTATTGGAATGAGGTTATTTATTAACTTCTCTCTCACAAATGCTCCATATATAACTGTCTAAAGGATTTGCATCTGGAGAACTAGGCGGCTAGATTTCCTCTGACCAGAATTCAGGGACATTGATTGACATTGAGACATTCTTGCACTTTTTTGGCATTCTGTGCTGGTGCACCATCTTGTTGGAAGATAAAATGTCATCCATTTGTAACTTGCTTCATCCACGGTATAACTACTTCTCTCGAAATGTCTAGGTAAACATCAGCAGTCACCTTCAAGCCTTGTGGAAACAAATGTGGAGTCATGATATCTCCTTCACTGCTGACAACACCTAACACCATCACTGTAGCAGGAAATGTCATTTTCATGACAATTGGGACTTCATTAAGATTCTCACAGACCGACCTGTCATTTCTTCAGTTGATTATTTGGTCCTGCTGAGAATTCTTTTCATCGGAGAAGAAAGTCGGAGGGTTTTCTTCTTTGGGGTTTTTCAATTTTGTTAGCAGTGTCCTAGCTTTTTCAAAATGCCTTTCCTTTGTCTGCTGTGTTATAAACTGGCTTCTTCTAAGAACATAGGTCTCTATCTGATATCTTCAGCAATAATCTTGAAAAAAATTGCATCCAACTTTTGCAGTTCTCTTGCTATGGAGCACATTGACTTTCCTGGATCTTCATTGATGATCTCCTGGATTCTGTGTACAATATCTGGACTTGTGCAATCCTTGCTTACCTTATGCATTTTTCTTGTTGGTGTGGTGACATCAGGATCAGCATCATACACCTTCATGTTGTAAACTGTACATAGAGGGATGTTATTGAAGTGCACATGATGGTTGCTGTCAGAATTGAATACTTTATATCTAAAACAATGATGTTAAATCATAACCTTAGAAACATAGCTTTTCAAAATAAGCACATGAAATGAGATGCAAAGTTATTGCCACTTTATCGTGAGCACCCTGTTTATGGCATATTATGCTTTATTATTACACATTCTAAAGCAGAAATTTTAGAGCATGTCTATTCTAAGACAAATCTAAGAACTACTAGTCTTTTTGTCATTTCCTGACAATCTCTGAAGGAAATTCAAACAAAACCTTATTTTAACAAAGTTAAAAGAATGCTGATAGGTTTATTTGTTTTATTTGAATGTAAGTAGCTTTCAAGATAAGTTTAAAAATTTGGAAGTTTATTAAGTTGACATTTCAATAAACAGCCTCCAAAAATCTTCTATGCCAATGTATCTATTCTCTAATTATGCTTATTCTTTCCAGTTCTACCTCTGTGAAATTTATATTAGCCTCCTCATATTATGAGAAAAAAGACTAAAAGTCAGAAAGGTTAAGCTGGAGGTGGCATTTCTAGTTTGGCTAAACACAAAATTGTGATAAATATCTTTCTGCCTCTTACATATTTTATCCATTTCATCAGATAAGGAGGTATCATTGCATGGGTTTTACAAAAAAATGTTCATTTATAAATAATTTATCACTTCTGTTTTTACTTCTTATACTCAACACAAATCTGCTCTTCAATCAAATTCACTCGAGAGATATGCAGCTTTCCATTCCTAAATGTATTTATAAACAAATGTTTCTTCACAACATGTTGGCATCAGCTGAGTAGTTTTCTAATATTTTACCTCTCCTCCAAGCCAAAACCTTTAGGCAATATACATTAAGCTATCTTATTTATGTGTTCTTTGAATATTTTTTAATATTGATCTGTATGTGCATCATAATCTGGTAATGAATTGTCAGAAAATGTTTATAAAACTTTGAAAATCCCTGGGTCATATTTGTTTTAAATTTACATGTTTTTCCTTTTACAATATTATTTGCACTATTGTATTATTTTACATAATAAAATCTGAGGTTTCCACTACTCTATATACCAGATAAGTAATTAAAGTATTTCAGAGAATATCAAATATCGTGCTTAATCTTTCCTCTGCCTTTCTCAGTTGAAGACCCAACTGAAGACAATATAGGTACTTCAGATACATTGTAGCTTTTTCACTAAGTTTTGAAATAGGAACAAGATGAAAATATTTAACATGAACAACACATTGGCTGGAATATATTCCCATTTTCATGACTTGAAATGCTGAAACATTTTACCTTGACTTGAAAATCATGAAAACTATCATTATTGTATATATAGGTAAAAATGCTAGTAATGAAATGTTCCTGTCACCTTTCAAAGAAATTTATCTGGCATATTTTCAAAAGGCAAGATAAAGCTTTGTATCTAAAATAATCACTCTGAAGAAAGTGATACACTAAGATCCCTTTTTGTCTTTAAAAAATGAGCTATCTCTAGCAAAATGTTTTAAAAACGCACCTTAATTAAAGAGTAGTTCTGAACTCCGTTTATTCCAGCGTCAAGATCAACAGCGGGTGGGAGAGCATAATGAGAATTTACAGCTGCGTTCTCTGGAACAGTTATGTTGATAACTATTCCAGGGAATAATGGAGTATTATCATTTATATCTTCTATCATAAAACGTATCTTAATCAGTCTAAATATTTCATCCGGCAAAACGGCCACCTCCACCTCATAGAAGCATTGATCATGCAGGAAGATCCCAGGACACAATTTCTCACGATCCACGCGGGCTGTGGTGGTGAAGATCTCCCCAGAATCCTTATTGATTTGGATTAGCGGCACCTCCCCGGTCTTAGACACTAGCTTGAACTGCATGGGAGTTTTTAGGGACTTGGGTGGAATTAACAACAAGTTGAAGTCTTTCAACAAGTTGCCCACCAGGACGTTTGCTGCAGTTTCTTCTCGAATTATATAGTTCTTCTCCTGGGCGCCAGACTGGAACACGATGCATGCTAACAGGACCGCAAATATATACGTCCCGGACAACAAGTCCATACCAAGTAGGAATACGATAGTTCGTTGTCTCCCCTCACACGGTACTGTCAAAAAGAAAACAAGAAAAGAGGAGAGAGAAGAAAAAATTAGTAAAACCCACAATTCAATGTATGATAATCATTGTAATCATTAAATGAAAATATTAGCACAACCAACACTATTAAACTAACAGATTTGTTTTGAATAAAGTACGTTTACATTAAGATAAAAGGTAAATAAAACAAGATACGTACAGTAATTAAGAAGCCCGAGAATTTGTGTTTGCCATTGATAAAATGTATAAAAAACAATCTTATATCAAGATAAAGGTAATAAAAATAATTAAAATATTTAATTCAGTGGTTAACAAAAATTAAAGGTATATCCTACTCTTCACAAAAAATACAATAATTATTCTTTGTCATACTATGCATTTCAAGTGCAATTCTTTTATTGATAATGAAGGTTTTATACACTTTTTGGGGGTGTTCTGTTCTGCACATAAATGTAAAACTGACCTAAATAAGGAACATAAACAATCACGACATATGAGGGACTTGGGTTAAAGAAAAGTCCCTTGAGAGAAAAGAGTATTAAGTTTTCTTTCTTTGAATGAGAGGAATAAGAATAGGAATAGAGTTTAAAAATAAGAAAGGCATTTGAAAACACTTAGCTGAGTTAAAATAGTGGATCAAAAAACACTCTTCCTGACTATTTTATTCCCTCTTGCTAATTTTTTTAACTCATTAAAATATGCCACATTACTTCAGCGCTGATTCTGCTGATAGAATTCAATGAGAAATATTGATTCTTTAAAATTTGTAATGTGTTCATTCTTCCTTTATCAATTCTTATTCTCAACTAAATTTGTTGTGTATATAGCCTCAGTTTGGAATATTAAATATTTTATATCTAGCGTCATGAAACATCTAAGGTGGTTCTAGATATTAGTTCTAGTTAGTTATATAAATAATGAAATGTATCACACTGCACTAAACCCTATAAGATGTTATATATTTATAATTAATTGATGGATTAATGCAGCTATCAATGCATTCAGAAATTTTGAAAGATCAGCTGCCTAAGGAAGTTCTCAATATTTACTGGTAATAACATTAACAAACTTTTAGTAATGGTTCTATAAACAGGAGGACTCATGAAATGCTACATCTTGCTATAGGTGCTATGTTCTGATTATGTCAGATCAGACAATGTATTATGTTAAATAATTTTCCTACTGTATCAGCATGTAAAAGATGCATCTAGACAAGTCAAAACTTGTCAAAGTGGAAAAAAAGAAACATTCCTATTTGCAATTGGTAGTAGAACGACTGAGATGATTTAGGTCATGAGAAGAAACAAGAAATGAAGTTGAAACATATTACTTTATATTTTCTTATCACTACATTTAAAAAGATTTATTATGGGCCCAATTAGTTTCTTGTGTTGAGCGATTGGTGGCACTTAGAAAACATTTGAAGTGTAATAGTTAGCAGTGCTACTATTGAAAGCATTTTCTATCTTTGTAAACAACACAGGAGTCTTGCCTGTGATATGTTTAGCATCATTTGCTCACTGATGAGCACTGGGATTACTTAATATAGAATCCTCAAAATTCACTTATGAATTACTGTTTGATCTTACAGTTCTTTATGAATGTAAGAATAAAACACCTCATTAATATTTACTATGAGTTAAGATTCATACATATACATGTGGACTATACATTGTGAATCTAGGACATCTGAATAAACTGAGTGTCTATGTGTGGGAATTTATAAATAACCTGCAAACATAAGCAAAATTATAATGGGGACACTGACAATTAGAATTAAAACTACCACTCTATTCTTATCTTACCCTTAGGTATTGCACATTATTACAACTGGCAGAAGAGCACTACATTTCTTTTTTTTTTTTTTTTTTTTATTATTTTTAGAACAAGGGGAAGGGAGGCAGAGAGGAAGAGAAACATCAATGTATGGTTGCCTTTCACCTGCCTCCAGCCACAGACCTGGCTGGAGACCTGGCTTGCAACCTGGTTATGTGCCCTGGCTGGGAATCGAACCAGCAACCTTTGGGTTTGCAGGCCGGCACCTATCCACTGAGCCATCAGCTAGGGCCTACATTTCATTTTTAAAAACACTGCACGCACGTTGCAATATCTCTACACAAGAGGAAGAATTCATTCTAAATCTCCCAATCCATTCTAAATCTTTTTACTTCTACATTTAGTCAGATTATCAAATAAAACATTTTAGGAGTTTTGTCATTGCAGATGTGTTTGGAGGTTTTAAGACCAAGAAAAGTTTGAAAATAAAAAGACAATGCCATTTCTACAATTGAAGTGGATACCTATCTTTACATAAATACTCCAAACTGTCTTTAACATGGCATTAACCAATATCTAACAAACCCAACTCTGCCTCTGTCAGGATGTAAGCATGCACAATTGAATAGCCTCAGTCTCTGCTATTGGATTCCAACTCTTGCATTTGCCAATGGAAAGTGTATGGTTATCTTTAAAAGTGAGATGTTTTTCCTTCAAAATGCTGAGTTTAAGTTTTTGAATGACCAATATAGAAACTTAGCTACTAAATATGACTATCAAGAGGCACATAATTTTATAAATACATGATACATTTACCTCATTTTCCCTATTTTCTCTCATGAACAAATAATGAGACAACCTTAACTTTTTTTACACTGTTTTTCCACATCCTCTCCTATGATAGCCTCAGGTTAGTTTGTAAATTGATAGGGGAAGTACAATGAAAGCAGGTGCAGAGAATTGACATTTTCTACAGGTTTCTGTAGTGCCAGTGCTGTTTAAGTGATGTTTTTTGTAGTCAATGCAGAATGGCTGGTAGGCGACAGTCATCATTTGAGGGACAGAATCATGATAATTAGAAAAAGCAAAAACAGAACTAAAAGAAGGAACTGTGAAATTTTAAGACATGAGAAGCAAAAGTGCAAGTTCATTTTACAGTGTCTGAAAATTTTAGTTTTGAAAAGGTAAGTAGGTAGGGGAACTAAGGGTGTTGCCCATAATTCTAACTCCAGGTGGTTCCTATCATTCTAATTATGTCTCTTGAAGTGAAAAATATACCATTGAACCACCATGATAGTCACTTCTATGTTTCTGCTTTCACGTGCTGTTAAAGCTTCTTGCACAAGCTGGGAAAATGCTAAGGTAGCTCTTAAGATTGATAGGAAGGAGTAACCAGTCTGGAGAAAAACTAACTGGAGGAACTAACCCCCTCAATGCTTTCACAGGGACTGAACACAATGAAAACTGGGAGGCAGCCGTCCTATTTGACTTCAGTATTTCCTATGTATTCTTAAACTTCAAATGTCAAAAGGAAGCATTTAATAAGGCACTTTAATCCCATAAAACTGATATTTTTACCGAATTTTATCTCACAATGGGCTCATTGATTGCATTTTTATGGATCTAATTTATTTTCTTTATGGATTCCATCAGTGTGGGAGTGTTAGTGAATCAACAAAATATAGTAAACATTTTAGAGACAGAAGTAACACTGATGGAATTGACTTATTGAAGAAGATTAAACCCAAATGTGAACATTAGGCCCAAACAGTTTATGAAGTGTTTTATGAAGGTTGTCCTTTCATAGTAATTATTCTGAAATTTTCATAGGTGGCTTAGGAAGCATTTGTAATATGGTATTAAAGATTATCTAAGCAAGAATCAGATTCTATATGGCAAAATACTCATCCACCATCATATATTGGATGAATCACATTGGGGTAAATTTAATCTTTTTTTTTTTAAAGATTTTATTTCATTATTTTTAGAAAGGGTAAGGGAAAGAGGCAGAGAGGTAGAGAGACATCAATGTATGGTTGCTTTTCACCTGCCTCCTGACTGGAGCCACAGACCTGACTGGAGACCTGGTTTGCAACCTGGTTATGTGCCCTACCTAGGGAATCGAACCTGCGATCTTTGGGTTCGCAGGCCGGCGCCTTTATCCACTGTGCTACCAGCCAGGCCGGCGGTAAATTTAATCTTGATTACTTCAGTATCTATTAATTATTCTAATAAATTTAGTCTTTATATGTTATCATAATAAATGTTAGATTCACCAATGGTAAAAGGATAATTTCCATTTGTGTAGCATTTTAATCACTCTTAACTGATTTTAAATTGTTATTTAATCTTTATAACAACTATATGCTACATATGAGTATGGTGTTAAGCTTGTGACTTCACTGGGGATTTGTTAAATAACTTATTTTGATTCTTAGAAATGTAAGGATAAGTGATTATTTTTATATTGTTCACATGATTTAAACAGGAAAGGGATAACCAGAAAAAATAGGTGATGACTTAGTATAATTTTGACTTATATCAGCTGCTAATTTATCAAAATCATAATGGAATAAAAAGTTAAAAGCAAATAGAATATACCACCATAATCTTAGAAATGGTGGTTGGAAACAAAATCTCAATTGATTGATGGTATGAACAATGAATCAAGATAACATACTAATTATCAGAAGATTCTATTTACTTCTAGTTTCAAGGAATGGGGAGATGACTTTCATCCTGGTAACATGACTTTGGAGTGACAGATATCCACAATCAGTAGCTATACATCATTGATCACTAAGCAAACTTGCTACTTGATTTATCACCTGCTTAATAACAGGTGTTTCAGACAAAAGATTTTTTTAATCGCTCTTTTTAATTCTTATTCTTTTACACATATTTTAATATTGTTCCTGTGATTTTCATTTTGTATCACTTCAAAACAAAAACAAACTGGATAGCAAATTAAAATTGACTTCAATGAATATATGGATAGAAAAACATTTGAACCAAAAATGGGACATATACAAGCTACATTTTGATAAATTTAATTTAGGATAGAAAAATAGTTATGCAGAATCCTGGCTTTAAAAACTGAATTAACATTTGTAGCTAAACACCGTTTCTCATCTGTTCTTAATCTGTATAATAAATTCATCTTATGAATTCAGCCTGGCTTTCAAGGAGTCATGTCTATAACAGATACAATTTAAATATATTTACAAATAGCGCATAAAAGACAAATTATACATGTTAGTATTTCTATTATTTTTACTTTCTATTTCTTCTAAGTTAATAAAAAATATGACGTTTTATTGATTAAGCAATATCCCTAAGACCTGTGAGTTATTCTCACTTTGTCTTAAATCATTTTAATCCCAAATATCAGTGTAATACTAATCATTCAAACTCCAATTTGGGCAATCAAAATCACCATTCATGCTACATTGGAGAAATCCTCATTTTAGAGTGGATATGTTGGGTACTGTTTCAATATTAATCATATATTTTAAAGTATAGAAAATGAGCAATAAGAAGAGATTTTATGTGTAAAAACCTACATAATACCTGAAGATTCATCTCTTTTAAAAAAGAAAGTTAAACTTAAAATTCATCTTCCATAAAATATATTTTAAATTGAAATAATATTTGATTGCCAGCCAGGGCACATAACCAGGTTGCAAGCCAGGTCTCCAGCCAGGTCTGTGGCTGGAGGCAGGTGAAAGGCAACCACACATGGATCTCTCTCTCCCTTCCACTTTCTCTGAAAATAACAAATAAAAATCTTTAAAAAATAAACAAATTGAAATAACAGTACAGAGTTATAATATTTTATAGTGTATTTCTCTACTCTGGATGCAAATGAATTATTTCAAATATTTACCAAAATTGATTAGTAGGCCTTTATATTTAGTTTAGCATGGACACTGTGCCAAATACATAATAAGTGTTTAAAGAATGTTTACTAGATCTTTGGGTTTGTAATTATTTTGTTTTGAACTCCTTTTTGTCAAGATCACAAGAATACAAGAACTGGCAAAGACTCCAAGAAGCAACGGATGCATTATAAAACAACTTGGAGTGCTCTTTATTTCATGCATTCTGTTTTTTTTTTAAATACCTACATTTCTTTCTTATGAGTATTTTTATTTATTTAAAGATTCCATCTACCTTTTTTTTTTAGAGAGATAGGGGAAAGGAGAGAGGCAGAGAGGGAGACAGATATCGATGTATGGTTGTCTTTCACCTGCCTCCAGCTATGGACCTGGCTGGAGACCTGGCTTGCAACCCAGTTACGTGCCCTGGTCGAACCAGTGACCTTTGGGTCTGCAGGCATGTGCCTTATCCACTATGCCACCAGCCAGGGCCACATTATAATGCTTGATAACATTTTCAAGGTTATATTCCAATGACATTTACCTTTAGAAATTATGACTAGTTTTGAAATGCTGAAATTGACCAAATTATTCCTTTGAGTCAATAGGAAATGTATTGACTCACTGGATGATTTAATTAATCTTTGATGTTTGTAAAGAACAAGTTGGGGAAGGAGGTTAAGTGTAATGCACCTGGAAGCCCCGTAATCCGCCACCATGTGAAAATACTGAAACCAACTTATCTCACAAAAGCAAGTGATTATTGAAATACAATTTCTAACTAAAATGTGTCATCATGATTTTGAATTGAAAATGATAAAAATTCAACTTCTATAATGTTGATCACTTTAAAGTAAAGATCATTAAAACCTGTTATCGCTGATAACTACAACATTGCACCTTCAAAATTTTCCACTAATTCAGCTGCTAATTTTCAAGAGTCAAATTTCAAGTGAGTCAAATTTGATATAAGAATGGCTCCTTGCCTTTTTTATTTTTCAGAAGAAATTTTCTTTGAGGATTGGGATGGGTAAGAAGTATTCATAGACTCTAGACTAGACAGGACAAGGATGGATAAAAACTAATGGAGAGAAATTGGAATGAGATAAGGAACCTCAGAAGTGGATAGACACTTGGAAGAAATATCAAAAATACAGTGGGGAATTTCGCTAAATGGTAGTAGAACTGGGAATAACTTCAACGAATAGACTTGGAGGACTGTGGGGAAATCTGATGGATGTAGGTCACCCTGAGTACGATTGTGAGTGGATCTGAGTACCTACAGAGCATGGTGCAAAGACATAAAGCAGTAATGGTGATAATGGAAGGGAATGATGAAAATAATGACCAAGAATGTAAAAGAAGGGATTACAAGTCCAAAATAAGGAAGAAAGCCCCTGAGCTAAAGCTGACCCAGTGGAGGGGATGGATCAGAAAAGTGAAGGGGAAGAGACACAAACCTCCAGTTATGAAACAAATAAGCCGTTGGGATATAGTGTACAACACAGGGAATAAAGTCTATAATATAATAACTTTGAATGATGAGAGATGGTTAATAGACTTATCGTAGTGATATTATAAGGTATATAAATGGTGAATCATTATGTTGTACACCTGAAACTAGTACATTATTATATGCCAACTATATGTTAATATTTTTTAAGTAAAAGAAGGTTGTTTAAATCTTTTTTTTTTCCCCTAAGTAAAGATTAAAGTGCCTGAGAACTTTTGTATTGACTACAACTTTTAAGGTATTTCTTCTTTCAGCCAGGACACATGGAAGTGGGAAACTGAGAATGATAATTTGTGACAAAGAAAGTAAATACATTATTTTAAAATATAAGCCCTGGCTGGTGGCACAGTGATTAAGGGGCTGGCCTGTGAACCCAAAGGTTGCTGGTTCGATTCCCAGCCAGGGCACATAACCAGGTTGCAAGCCAGGTCTCTGGCCAGGTATGTCGCTGGAGGGAGGCGAAAGGCAACCATACATTGATGTCTCTTTCCCTTCCCCTCTCTATAAAAATAAATAAAATCTTTAAAAAATTAAAATAAAATAGAATATAAAATGTATTGCATTAGTATATAACAAAAATTGTGAGAAGGTGAAGAAGTGCATTTGAGGACCCATTGATAAATTACAAATTATTTTTGAAAAATATTTCCTTTGATATTTTGAACATAATTTCAAGGCTTAATTCGATAGAATCTTTTATTCATTTAATTGGAGATTGGGGGAGTGTGCTACTAGATTATTTAATTGAATCATCACCTATTTCAAGATATTCCATATATTAATTCATTAGAATAACCTATCATCTGCTAGTTTGGTATATGGACTGGGCATTGGAAATGAAACAACAACGAAAAACCTTGGTCCCTACCTAGGTTGCTCAGATAAAATGTGTGAAAAGACTCTGAAGATGTGTGACTTCATGATATTTTAGTTATATAAAACTCACTTTGAAATGTCTGAATGAAAGCCCACTTTTATAGTGCTCTGCAATCAGCTGTGGGGTGGAGAATTAAAGGAGGGAAGGGAAGAAAATGATCTTTGCCTCCAATACAATGTAGTCAGTTTTGCAAGTAAAATAAATGCACTAAAAAGAGATGGTTTCAATAACCCAATGCTGCACTAGCAGGACCTGCAAGGCACCTCTCTTTGGTTTCAGGGATGTAAGGGTTCTTTATTCACTGATGGATAAAGTACTGCTAGCAGCAAATCACTCATGACTCTGAAATGCAGCCACACAACATTCTAGGAATTCCAATAAGCAAAGCCTCTGCTAAACTTACGTATAGAATATGGAACCTGCAGTAGGCTTATGAAAACAGTAGTCATCCCTTGACTAGTAATCATATACTAGGGCTCCACCTGAGAAGGGGGGTCTGGTCCCCCAGCAGGTATGCCAGCTCCAGCCACATGGTGGCGAGAGAGCAGCAGCTACCCAAGAAGGGGGGTCTGGTCCCCCAGCGGGTGTGCCAGCTCCAGCCACATGGTGGCGAGAGAGCAGCAGCTACCCGAGAAGGGGGGTCTGGTCCCCCAGCGGGTGTGCCAGCTCCAGCCACATGGTGGCGAGAGAGCAGCAGCTACCCGAGAAGGGGGGTCTGGTCCCCCAGTGGGTGTGCCAGCTCCAGCCACATGGTGGAGAACAGAGCAGCACCAGCTGAGAAGGGGGGTCTGGTCCCCCAGCTGCTATCCCAGCTCCAGCCACACGGTGGAGAGAGAGTAGCATCTACCCGGGAAGGGGGGTCTGGTCCCCCAGCAGGTGTCCCAGCTGCAGCCACAGGGCAGGGAGCAGAGCAGCACCAGCTGAGAAGGGGGAAGCCATGGGGTTGGCTGGCCTGAGAGGGCGCTGGAGACAGAGAACCACTAGGGCGACCACAGCGACCACACATTGGCCCCCACCTACCCTGGGCTCCAGCGGAGGGAGGCGGAGAGGACTGGAGACTCGTGGGGAGCGTCTGCGGCGCTGGCTTGGAGGAGAGAAGCGGGGAGGCGGCTGCGGGGTCCCGGTGCTGACTCATCGCCACCCCGGGGAGGGGGGGGGACGGCGCTGCCCAGCAGCTTCCGCTTCCGCTGGAGGGTCCGCATGGCCCCGCCCACGGGACGCAATCTGCCCGCCCAGCGTGTCTGACCTGGCGCCCATCACAGTTCTCTGACTCACATCTAAATAAAGCGCTCCTGCCCTGCCCCGTCTGAGCACAGATACAATAGTTGCACCTGAAGGGGTACCTCTCGCCCAGCAGCGCCTGGGCCTGGTGGCTGATCACAAACTCTCTGACTTACAGCTGGGTCAGACAGTCAGCCCCGCACAGTGACAAGTGATCCTGGTGGCTGATCGTGGATTCTGTGCTTTGCAACTGAGTCAGCCCTTCCTACCCAGTGGCGCCTGGGCCTGGTGGCTGATCACAAACTCATTGGATTACAATTGTACCTTGCTGGCTAGCCCAGCAGCTCCTGAGCCTGGTGGCCAAACACAGATCCATTGGATTACAATTGCATCTTGCTGCCTAGCCCAGTGACACCTGAGCCTGGTGGCCAAACACAGATCCATTGGATTACAATTGCATCTTGCTGCCTAGCCCAGTGACACCTGAGCCTGGCAGCAGATCACAGATTCACTGATTTACATCTGAATCTGTTCCACCAGGCTACACCTGAGCTGGCAGCTGATCCATTGGATTACAATTGAACCTCTCTGTCTAGCTCAGCAGGGTCTGAGTTTGGTAGCTGATTTATTGATTTACAACTGAATTGGTCTGTCTCCCTAACTGCATCTGAGCCTGGTGGTGGGTCGCAGACCAATAGAATTACAACTAAATCAATCCTTCCAGCCTGGCAGTTCCTTACCCTGGCAGCTGATCACAGTCTGACTGGATTACAAGGGAACCTAAAAATGGGGAGAAAAAGAAACAGTCCACCCCCAAAAGGAAAGGAGGAATCCCCAGAAAGATCACTAAATGAAACAGGCAAACAAACTCTCAGATATGGAATTCAAAATAATGATGATAGAGAAGCTCAATGAGCTCAGCCAGCTCAAAGGAAACTATAAACAATTCCAGGGAAGTTACAAAGAACTCCAGGGAAGTTACAAGGAACTTACTGAGAGCTACACCAGCATCAAAATGACTTAGAAATTATCAGTAGAGCCAGGAGGAAATGAAGAATACAATTTCTGAATTGAAGAATACAGTAGAAGGAATCAACAGCAGGCTAGAGGAAGCAGAGGACTAGATCAGCAAGTTGGAGGACAACGTAGAAAAATATTCCAAGATAGTACAAGAGAATGAAAAAAGGCTGAACAAGAATGAAGAGGTTCTAAGAGAACTGTAGGACAACATGAAACACAATAATATCCATATCATAGGGATACCAGAAAGAGAAGAGAAACAAGGAATGGAAAACCTGTTCAAAAAAGTCATGATAGAAAATTTCCCTAACATGATGAGTGAAAACATTAATCCAGTTCAGGAAGCACAGAGGGTGCCAATAAAGATCAACCCAAACAGACCAACTCCAAGGCACGTTATAATTAAAATGGCTAATTTCAAAGACAAAGAGAGAATCCTAAAAGCATCAAGAGAGAAACAGCAAATAACATATAAAGGGGCTCCAATAAGGCTACCAAATGATTATTCAACAGAAACAATTCAAGCCAGAAGGGAATGGCAAAAATATTCCAAGTAATGGGAAACAAAGGCCTGTAACCAAGAATACTCTACCCAGCAAGGCTCTCATTCAAAATCGAAGGAGAAATAAGGAGTTTCCCAGACAAAAGACGACTAAAAATACATCTCTACCAAACCAGCATTGCAAGACATGCTAAAGGGTCTGTTTAAAAAAAAAAAAAAAAAAAAAATGAAGAAACAGAGAGAGACAGAGAGGAACACAGGTACAAAGTGGGAAAATGGCCATAAATAAGTATCAATCAATAACCTTAAATGTAAATGGATTAAATGCACCAATCAAAAGACATAGGGTAGCCGAATGGATAAGAAAACATGACCCACACATATGCTGTCTTCAAGAGACCCACCTCGGAACAGAAGATCAACACAGATTGAAAGTGAAGGAGTGGAAAAATATATATCAAGCAAATGGACATGAAAAAAAGGCTGGGGTAGGAATACTTATTTCAGACAAAATAGATTTTACGATGAAGGCCATAAAAAGAGACAAAGAAGGACATTTCATAATACTTAAGGGAACAATCCATCAAGATATAACTCTGGTAAACTAAACATATATGCACCCAACATAGGAGCTCCCAACTATATAAGGAAAATCTTGGAGGACTTCAAGAAGGATGTAGACAGCAACACACTAATAGTAGGGGATTTTAATACCCCAGTATCAACAATGGACAGATCTTCCAAACAAAAAAACACCAAGAATATTGTGGTGTTGAGCAACACTCTAGAGGAAATGGACCTAACTGATATATACAGAACATTTCACCCCAAAGAAGTAAAATACACATTCTTTTCAAATGCACATGGATCATTCTCTAAGATAGACCACATGGTAGGTTACAAGACAAGCCTTCACACATACAGGAAAATTGAAATCATACCAAGTATCTTCTCAGATCACAATGGTTGAAACTAGAAACCAACCTCCAGGGAAAAACCCAAAGACACTCTAATTCATGGAGTAAAGTGTTGACTCTCTGCATATGTATTGTTTATTGTATTTTTCTTGCATTCAATAAGTGTGGTTAAGTACCAAATGCCATGATGCCTATTACCCTTCCACTAGTTTAAACCTAAGCCTAAACTCAAACTTTAACTTGCTTATGCAAATTACTTTGCATAGGGAAATTTTTTCCTTTAGTGAGATTAAAATTCCCATCACCTGAGCGCCTCATTAAAGGAACAGTAATAAGGAAACACATTCCCACAGGTGACACAACTGAAATGTATACTCCTTGTGACTTAAGAAAAGCTTCTTTTACAGTTTCAGATTTCTGTGAGCTACGATTTTTTAAACAGGTATACTGGAGAGATTATGATAAATTTCCACTTAAAAATTTTAAGTTATCTAAGAGAATTGTCCCACCATGAAAGGTGAGAAACATCTGATGCCCATTATCTCATTTTAAAACAAAACAACTCTTTCCAATGGAAATCAAACCCTTCAAGTGGCTGTGCTGTGGCCACTTGATTAGCTGTGCTAATCTCCCCCCTTTATAGTCTCTTAAATATTCATATAAAATGTACTAAATTATTCAGGAAAAGGGCACTTCATGTATCCAATGTTACTTTACTACCAGTATTTTAGTGTGAAATTCTCTAAACATAGTACCTGTAACTAGTAAACATTATTGTGAATACAATGTTTCTATCCTAATATTAGAACCCAATAATGTTTGAAATTTCTTTTGAAGGTAAGTTACTACAAAGCTGATTTAAAAAAAATACAAACTTATAAGTACGAGGTCTGTCCCAAAGGTATTGAGCCACTGTCAATATAATTAAAAGTTTGTACAGCCAATACTTTCAGGACAGATCTCATGCATATATATGTGTGTGTGTGTATGAAATATATTAATATCTAGGTAAAAACTGTTCAGTGTCTAGTTTAAGGAAGCCCAAAGACTATATGATGAAACTATGTTTTGGATTAAACAAAAAAATCTTGGCCCTCAAAAATGTATCTTCTATGTATATATCTTTATTTGGGGAGGAGGGGAGACTAACATTCTGCAAAATAACTACTATATTTATATTCTTCTCACTTCATAAATGGAAATTGAATATTTTTCTTAACTATTTTTTGTTCTGTCTACTAGTTTTCAAAACTCTGACTTTATCATGTTAAAAGCAAAAGAAAAATGTTATTCTTGGATCCATTTCTAGGAGTGAATGAAGTTCTTCAGCAAAATCGGTCTTTCTAAGTGAGATCAAGTAGTATGTCCTTAAATATCTTTTATCATGACATTTTATACAATGTTTACCATTGCTACTATATGAATCTTTTAAATAACTTGCATAATTAGATGGGTTACTTCCATATTTGGTGCCTCAAAACTAAAATATTTGAAAATATTCAATTTTACAATAAATAACTGCACATTGGTCAGGGCTCAGCCCCCTTTTTATTATATTTATTCTCATCACCACAAAAATCAAAATCAAAAATGGCAACTTTAATGATATAATATTGTTTAAAACTTTAATACACTTCTTAGAGGAATTGGGATCAATTCTACTAACAATGTGAAAAGTCTTGGCATTTGGTAAAAGGAAAGATCATATCACATTAACATTGCTTAAGTTGTCAGGAAAGAATATTCTTTTTATATGTACTGTTACCAATCCAAGAAGTGTCATGTTTCCACCATTTAGTAAACAGTAGGCTTTATCAGTGATCACACTTTCATTATGGGGTTGAAAATAATCTAGGAAATTGGATAGTTCTCCACTCAGGCTATTTGAATTCCTACTTCCATGTTTCTGCAAATTATTTTGGTGGCAAATATGTTGATATACTCAGCAGTTAGCTTCATCTTAATACAACTGTGCTCAGTACATTTGATACAACTATCCTATGATGCATATATACTCTTTTTTTTTTTTAAAGATTTTATTTCATTGTTTCTAGAAAGAGGGGAAGGGAGAGAGGCAGAGAGGGAGAGAGACATCAATGTATGGTTGCGTTTCACCTGCCTCCAGCCACAGACCTGACTGGAGACCTGGTTTGCAACCTGGTTATGTGCCCTGGCCGGCACCTTAACCACTATGCTACCAGCCAGGGTCATATATACTCTTATTGTCACTCCTAGTTACATGGAAGGACATGAGGCTTTAAGAGCTACAAAGGATTTCAGCTAGATTTTGAAAGCAGATTTATGTAACTCCAAAGTTTAAGCTCTTAATTAGTACACAGACGTTATACAAGACAAAATACGTCTGTGTTCTCTTATATTAAAACAAACTTAACCTAGTAATGTCTTGGAATTGGAATCTAGATCACCAAAAGGATGATTCAGTAAAGAGTTGATCTGTATAAAAGTGTAACTTCAGGAAAAATTGGAAAGGTATTTGATGGCAAATGAGTTTGTTAATTTAACATTTTCCTCAGAATAAAAGTTTCTATGTTTTCTGATAATGGGTAAACAATTAAATGAAGGTCTCATTCCATGTGTTTCTATAATCCATATTAAAGTAAAAACAATATAAATCTATACAAAGAACTAAATACAATTTTTTGTTCCAAATGCCTAAATGCCTATCTTCTTATTAGAAAAAAATGTCTACTCATTCAGTAAGTAATTGAATTTGAAAATAGATTTGCTTGATGCTACATCTCAGTGCAATTGATGTTGCATAATGGGGTAATTTGTACTAAGGATATTTAATGGAATTATGTTTCATTTTTGGGAACTCATGTGAAAATTAGGTCAGAAGTCCCAACTTTACAAATCTGTTTTTCTCCAGAAATCTGCATTATTCATAAACATTTCTCCAACACTAATGTTTACTTAAGTTTTATATAATGATCTTGATAAATCTGCATGTGTGAGGACTATATTCAGGAAACATCTCTATTGATAACATTACAACTTGGAAGTCATTAACAGTGAAGCTGTGATTTCTGCCTTTCAGTACATCTGCTGGACTGTGGGTTTTAATTAAAGAAGAAATAACCTATGTCTGAGTAAAACACGTACTGCTATCTGGTGGTAAAATATCCTTATATTAGAAGACAACCTAAGTTCTTCTACAAAATAGGTTCTTTATAGTGGACACTAGAATTCTCAAGTATTAAAGAAAATTTTTTATTTGACTACATGTATACCTACTTTGAAGGCCCTTGTGTATCATAAATTTTGAAAGTTGTGCTACTTGTATTTTAAAAAAGTGCCTCTTCATATATTTAGTTTTGTTTTGCTTGTTGTTAGTTTTGCTCATTATTGTCTCATAATGGGTGAGATCATATGATATTTGTCCTTCACTGACTGGCTTATTTCACTAAGCATAATACTCTCCAGTTCCATCCATGTTGTTGCAAAGGGTACAAGTTCCTTCTTTCTTTCTGCTATATAGAATTCCATTGTGTAAATGTCAAGGGAAAGGGGGTTGCGGGGAGGCAGGAGGCAGAGGCAAGGAAGGGGAGCAGCTTAGACAAGAACCTAGTATAAAGGAACCATGGACATGGACAACAGGTGGGATTGACTTTGGGGGGAATGGGTGGGTGGGGAGGGGGACAGAGGGGAGCAAAAAGGGGATGGATGTAATACAACAACAATAAAATTAAAAATAAATAAATAAATTTCAGTAAAAACAATGCCTCTACTTTCTTTAAGATTTAAAAATATCACTATAATTTTAAAATGCATTATATTTGCCTACTAGAATGAGAGTCTACTTGGCAAAATCTCACCATGCAGAGGCATCTGAGGTTATCTGGTTTATTTTTGCACTGCATTTATACCATTGTGGCATTATAATAACCATTTATTTAAAAAATAACTCCAAGTAAGGATATTTTTTAAACTTTTGACTAACCTTTGGCTGATATTCTTCACTTTGACTCTTAGTTTTCTATCCTGGCTGATAAGCCTTATGGATATGATTAAAGAATAAGAAATTACTGCACTTTTTTTTCTGAAGTAGAAATACAGATTTATTTAGATAAGAAGACTATGTCCAAGTTCTTGGATTATTTAGGTACTAGTTTTGGTCCCATGTTGGCTGTTTAATATTGCACTATAATATGCAAAGAGTTATATGTTTATAGCAATAAAATGATTAATACTAAAATAGACTAGGCCCTAGCCAGGTAGCTCAGCTAGTTACAGCATCATCTGGATATGCCAAATTGCAAGTTTAATATCTGGTCAGGGCACATACAAGAAGCGACCAATGATTTATCAATAAGTGGAACAACAAATCCATGTCTCTCTCAATCTCTCTCTCTCTCTCTCTCTTTCTCTCTTTCTCTCCCCCTCCCTCCCCTCCAATTCCTCTCTTTCTCTCAACAAATCAATAAATAAAAAAAAATTTAAAGACATGGCCACATAAAAACAAAACTAGCAGTTAATTGATTTTTTAAAAGTCAGCTATAACAACCAATTGATTCAATGAGGTTTGATACTATGCAGATGGGGATTGTAACTAAATTCAAGTCTCCCTTTGTGGTTCAAGAGAATGTTAGTGATTAGGTTGTGAGACATTTTATCCTAGTATTTATCCCAGCATTAGGTATCCAGATTTTGAACAGAAACTAGAACTGAAAGCTGTTGTTTTAACTTGGGTTTATCCAAGCAAATCCATTAAAAATCAAAATTGCTACATGCCTGGTTAGTCCAACTTGTCAAATTTGTATACAAATGAAATTAATATGCAACAGTTTTAATAACAAAGATAAGCCATCTATAATTTTCATTTGCTTACACTGACTATATAATCTATAACAAAATGCAGTTATCAAAGGTGAAAGCTTAAGTATTAAATTAGTCCTGTAAAGTGTGTGTCCACATCTTCCAGGCTGTAACCGAATTGTTAATGATGGTGATTTTATAGATTGAATATTTCTCCTACCATTAAGATGCCAAAAGAAAAAAATTACCTTAATAGTTAGCTCCTACTACACTCATGAAGTTAATAAAGCTGAGAAATAGATATAAAACATTTGTCTAAAGAGAAATAAAAATAAAATATCCATGTGCCTAGCTAGTCATAATTAATATAGTTAAATGATATTTCAAAACTACAGATAGAAATAAACTTCTATTTATCACTGTAGCTAAAAATCAAGACTATGAACTTTAAAAAAATCTGAATTTGGCTCCTGACATGGCTATTTAATACGTGCATAACTTTGATAAATTCTCAATACCCATATTTATAATATAGAGACTAATTAGAATACTTCCCACCTCACAGGGGTACAGATGTAGATGTCTATCTAGGTATAGATAGCTAAAGAACAAAGGAGATTTTTGACTCATTTACACCAACTAGTAATAACACATATAGAGTGTAGTGATTATCAAGTGTGCGAAAAGTAATCATTATTGGTAATTATTCTTTTATATTTCAACCATAATCTTCTGTTAAATAATTGGCTCTGGATTTTTCATTTACTGTGAACATCTTAAGTTTTGAGAATCAGCTTATCAAGTAAGCCTTTTCTAGAAGAAGAACTAAGAAAAGGTTATTACTTTTGTTACCTTTTTGTCTTTAAACTGTTTGCAGCTTTACCTGTTTGTCTCCAGTAGCTTCTGAAAGGAGGCGATTCTTCTATGCTTACTTTTTTACCATAGTTTAACATTTCAAAATTTATCTGTATAGTCAAAACAGTCATGCTATTAAAAAATCTATACCGAGGTGCCGGCCTGCAAACCCAAAGGTTGCAGGTTCGATTCCCCAGCCAGGGCACATAACAAGGTTGCAAACCAGGTCTCCAGTCAGATCTGTGGCTGGAGTTAGGTGAAAGGCAACCATACATTGATGTCTTTCTCCCTCTCTGCCTCTCTCCCTTCCCCTCTTTCTAGAAATAATTAAATAAAAATGTTTAAAAAAATCTATACCGAGACATTTTCTCTAGAAATCAAATTAAGTTAAATGCATTCAAATTATTTCTTAAAAGAATCTAAGCTATTCAGAAGAATAACATGTTTCTGGTAAAAAAGAAAAGAAAAAATGTAGACAGATAACTATGGAAAATGCTCTCTGTTCCTAATGAAAACTCTTTAGATATTGCAATAAAAGTTATAATCTTAATTATGTAAAATAATATTTCATTCAAACAAATACAACCAGAGAAAAATATAACTGAAATTGTTCACTTTTAGATGATTTCTTTGCAAACTTGTTAATTTATATTTTGAAGAACTTCATGACTTTTGAAGGTGTGTTTGCTAAGCAAAATTTGCAATTCCATTTCATTAATCTATTAAAAGCCTAATGTGTTAGATATTTTTAGCAGGAGCGAAAACAACTTTAAAATAAACAGGGGAATATTTTTTTGCATATTAGAAAAACATGTTTCATAAGTTGGATAATGCATAGTGTTTATGGAACATTAAAACTTTACATTAATGTATTTTTGGGTTTGAAGTAACAAAGACATGCTAGTAAAATAGAGATGGCTATAAAACTGTTCTACTATTTCTTCAAATCAAAATTCTTGGATTTAAAGCAAATCTATGTCACAATACAGTAGAGTATCAGAGTGAAATTTCAGTGAAATTTAAATTGCAGCATATAAGTCATACATAGAAGATGAATTTAAGATGATGAATTTTTAAAAATATGCAGTACTGCCTTATAAAATTTAGGTTTTATTCAGAAAAAATATCAATGAGTCAGTAAGTCTTTGATTCATTCAAAAAGAGTCACCATTCTGGCCGCCAAGTTACATCGATGTCATGCAACCCATTCTCATTATATTAACAATGGCTGGACTTTTTCTGGATAGATCTGGTATACCAAACAAAAGCATATTAAGTTATTTCAGAAAAAGTGCATGTTATGCAGAAAGACCAAATTTTGACAGTGATGAAGGAAAAATATACTGCGTAAACTAGAGATCCTAGGTTATTACCTAAGGCCTATAAACGTGCATTTCTCTGAAATATCCTTACTCCAGTTGGAGACAATAATGAGGAGAGAAAGGAAATATTAACAGCATACATATCAAGTGTTTTCATCAAAATATTGCTATTCATGAGGTACCTAAGCATAATGCTAGTTCAGTCAAATCAGAGTATCTCATCACAATTTGTATTTTTTCTGCAGGCAAATGTTAACCCAAACCTAGATTCCATATCTAAGAAATACCTTTTTTCTTTTCCTTCTTTTACTAAAGATGATTCAAATCATGGTATAATTCTCAGGGTGAGTTATCTGCAACCAGTGCCCCCATCTATCAAGCATATGAAAACCACTTGCATGGAATTTGAAGTCACTCCTACCTAACCTGATGACCTTAAGCATGGCATTTAGTTAATTCTGGACTGGTTTGGTTCTTCATTTGTAATAAAAAATAGAAAAAGAAAGAGAAGAGATTAAAAATAACTGCCCTGCCTAACTTACAGGGCTGTTTGGAGTGTGAGTTGATTATATGTGAAGTTTTTTATCAAATGCAAATTCATAAATTCACAAACAAATATCAAGTTTATGTAGAAAAACTACAATTTTAAGGAAACATCACAATAAGGATGGTGCTTTTATACTAAGCAGTGCTTTGGCAGAATGTGTCATCGTTTATATATTTAAGTCTACTAATTTCCTCGTGAGATTCATTAAAGAAACTAAACAGGGTTTTGCTGCTCTGACAACAAAAGATATTTTTGTAATACCTTCTAATAATCTACTGCTTCCAAGGGAAAACAAGTGTTACCTCCCAGTGGGAAAACAAGTCAGCCCACTTGGTTAGCTGCTATTACAGAAATCTAGCCCATGGAAATGATTATTGCTTGAATGCAATTCACATGAAACCAGAAGCCTGAAACCTCCCAGAGTTGGGGACCCCAAGCATGGCCAGGATAGAATCAGGGTAATACACCTTCATTTCTTACCATTCTATATTTAAGCCAATCTATAGCCATAAAACATTTTCCTTTCTTCTCCCAAACACCGTGCTTCTAGACCTATCCTCTCAAACATGTACTTTTTATATTCATAGAGAAAGAAAGCTCTTAGGAACTTGGCTCAGGTTTCTGAGCCTATTATAAATTAGAACCAAATACTCATTTCTTTCCCCTAAAAAAAAGGCTTATCGATATATACATTTGAGTACTCCTCATGTAATCACATTCTTATGATTTAGTGCACTATGACTATTGTATCATTGTGTATTTATGTTATCAAATCTTTTCAATTACTAAGGCCAGGGATATTATCCTATTGTGCCTAATTAAGATTCAATGAGTGCTCACCAAAACTTCCTATTACAAATTCAAAACTCTTTTTTTTTTTTTTAATTCATTATATTTTAGAGAGAGAGGAAGGGAGAGAGGCAGACAGGGAGAGACATCAATGTGTGGTTGCCTTTCACCTGCCTCCAGCTACAGACCTGGCTGGAGAGCTGGCTTGCAACCTGGTTGTGTGCTCTGGCTGGGAATTGAACCAGTGACCCTTGGGTTTGCAGGGTGGCATCTTTCCACTGAGCCACCAGCCAGGGCTCAAAACTCTTCAAAGATTAAATATAATAAGTACATTGTTAAATTTTTCCTTAATAATATTTGGAACTAAAATTTTAGTACACACATTGGCGGATGGAATGAATATTTTTCAAGGGATCATAAAACAAAGGAACTAGTGCAGCCTGACAATTTAAAATCTTAATGTAATCATTCATATAATTAAAACCTGGTAGAAGTGCCTTTCAGTTACTGAGAGGTTCTATTTCAGGTAATTTCGTTAGATTTAATGAACACTCATAATAAATCTTTGCTTTAAAATTGTGTTTGTTTTTAGAAACTCAGCATGTTCCTGGGTGATTTAGTTGCTACCATTAGTGTACAGCACAAGGAAGATATAAAGTGTAATAACATTTTCTAAGGAAATATTAAACATTCTGTTCTTACAGTGTCTTCCTATTCTTTAAATGATGATGCTTACTTAAGTTGTCAATCTTCATCTTAAATTGGAATTTAATTTTTTTCTAATGAATATAATCAACCCCATTCATTATTAATGGTACTATTAATGTTCTCATCCTATTGTATTATTAGCAATGATAAGTACTTCAAAAATTAATGTACATTATGTGGAATTATTTTCTGGCTAATTGTTCTCACCCTTCATTGCTATGTCTTTAAAATCTTTACTAAAATTATATGACTTATGATTGAAATTGCCAAGGTAAACAATATTTTGCTCTATTTCTGATATTAACCAATTTCATTCTATTAAGATATATTTATATTGTCTTTAACATATGGAAATGGAGAAGTGATTTAAAGTTATATAGTTGGATTAGATTACTCTAATTGACAGTTTAAAAAATATTTCTAGCATTTCTAACATGTTAGATTAGTCCAAGAAATTATATTTCTTTCAGTTGTCATGACCCTTGAAATAGCCTGATATTTTACATTGTGTTCAATTTTATATAATTTATGTGTTCTAGAACCATTGTAAATTAACTCATTTTTTTTCTCATTCTGTCTTAAGGCATGAACAGTATATTTTCATAGAATTGATATTTCTACTTTCTATAGAGTTTCCATCTCTAGTCTTTTAAAATTTGAAGAGGTCTGTTATTTTTCACATTTTTGTTTTGTTTTTCATATTTCTTTTCTTTTTTGTACACTTTGGAATTTCCCCCTCCAAAGTAAGGATATATGATATTTTGGCTGCTATACATGCCTTCTCAGGCACATGGAGACAGTCTATGTTTAACTTTATTAAATAATGTTAAGAGTATTGAAATCCAAGGCAATTTTGGCAGACAACCAAATTCATTTAACACTTACAAAATTTTTTAAATCCAATTGGCCCCCTTTTGTTTCCTGAGATCCTCAAGTACCGCTCAAACACAGTTTAAACCCTTAAACTTGACTTATTTCAATAACTATTTTTAAAGCTGCCTGTTTGACTTTGACACTGGCCCCAGGCCAAGATGCACTGTATAAATAAATGGAGCAATGAAGACGTCTTAGACTGATTATGAATGAAAAGTTCAGTTGGATTAAATGGCTATCCTGCTGAGGTCTAAAATGTTAGATGTGAAGAAAGAAGTTAGGTAGCATGGTGTCTAATTTAAGATTTGTCCCTTCTTTGAAAGGAGATTTGGGGGATAGCAAATATAAAATAACCTCTACCAAGTCTTTATTATTGGTGGTGGTGTTATAGTCCTGAAAAAAACTGTCAGATACTAAGATATTTATACACACACACACACACATACACACAAATAAAAACAATGGATTCAAATTAGGTAAATAAAACTTAGCTGGTCATTTTAGTCTGAAATCTGAATGATTAACTGATATGTTCATTTTCAGTATTTCACTATTTTCAAGGATCTAGAATAGATTAAATTGCTCGGAATTTTTGAATCAATCTGGAAAATATTTGTAAAATGTTGGTAAGCTATTGATACTGTGTAGCCAATTGTTTTTATTTTTCTTTTTTGAAATGGTACAATTTTATGTATATAGTGATTATAAAATAGATTTGACTATATAATGAACAAGCAACTTATTTTTTATTTTTAACTAGTTTTTCAATGAGCTACTTATGCATAAGATTGAAACCAATTTTAATATCCACGTGCAATAATTGTAATTTCATTTTAATTTAAAAAATTTCACCCTTTGCCAAATAACTACATCAGATCCTTTGCCTTTACTCTGGCACTTTCTTGCTTATTTCTTTCAAGCTTGTGGTTCAGCATAACTTGTCAGATATGCTGAATTTCAGGCCTCACCTAGAATCTTTTTAATCAGTATCTACATTTTAACAAGATTCCCAGATGATTGGTGTGCATGTTAAAGCTTGAGATCCACAAGGATAGATTATATTTTCTTACAAACTGAATTTTAAAATAACAAGCCATTAGCGTGTGTAATTTTGTGTTTATTGCCCATGTATAAACTTCTCTTTTGAAAATTTAATATTCACAACTTTTTGAAAATTTTTGATCCTAGTAAAACTAGCAAACAACTATCTAATAACAGTTAAGGTATTTTAAATATAGAATTGCAAAGTTCACACTAAACTGACAATCAGGCCCTATCATGACACATTCTTATGTTACTTGATTTCCCCTTTTCTCCCTTCTTCGCCCTGTGCCACAAAGTAAAATAAATGAGTTTGAGGTGATTCAAGGAGTAAAGGAGAGATTTGCTGTGGCATCTTCTATCTGCTTACCTTTGCCGGGCCCATAATTCCTAACACATGTGTGCGCGCGCACATGTCAACATGGGCAAGAAGATAATGCAGCAAACAGACCAAAGTTTACGAATTAACTTTAAATCTTTCCCCAAATATAGTAAGCCTTCAAGAACATGTACATTTTAGGCTTTAGTTAAATGTGCATTTGTGAAAATAAAACCAGTCACCCTGAATTTTCTCTCCCTCTACCCTCAGGTCAAGTAATTTTTACACACTTAAACTTTTTGTATAATTTAATGTTTTGATATTTTGGTTTATTTTCTTGGCCTTCATTTCAACACTGTGTTTTGCTGCTTTTATAACATAATATGCCCAATAAAGTTGTTTTTAATAATCTAAATTCAAAACAGAATGTGGAAAACATAGTATTTTCTATACCTGAGTCAGATTGGAAATTGTCCAGGTTAATAATGCAAAGAAAAAAATAAGTCTTAAGACTTGGACTTCACTCAGTATCATGTAATATACCACCTGGCATAATATTTGTTGAATTTAATTTAATGTAACTATATATATATATATATATATATATATATATATATATATATATTACTTGGTTGTTGCTGCTCATTATTTTTGTCCTGTCAGAATGTAGGTTTCTCATTATCAGTCAAACGTCCTCAACAAAATTTTGCAATTATGCAAAATTAAAGACATAGTTAAGTAAACAACAAAAGAATGTAAACTTCTCAAAGCTAGACAAGCGATAGGTTTTTAGTTATTGATGGTTAGTGAATTAATGAAGTAAAACTGGTAATGCCTACAGATTGAAGGGAGAAGAAAAAATGCTTTATAGGTCTGCTGCTTTTTGTAAAATATTGCATAAGTTTTTTTTTTATTAAAAGCATTTTGAAAAAAATTACAATATCTTCATTTTAATTTGGGAATTTAATGTCACTTAGGTTGATATGATACAAATTTACATGCAATGGATTCCCAAAAACAAATTGCTTCAAAGATGGCATGTCAAATACCATAGGATTTCACTCATATGTGGAATATTTTTAAAAAATTTTATTTATTATTTTTAGAAAGAGGGGAAGGGAGGGAGACAGAGAGGGAGAGAGACATCCATGTATGGTTGCCTTCCACCTGCCTCCAGCTAAGGACCTGGCTGGAGACCTGGCTTGCAACCTGGTTATGTGCCCTGGCTGGGAATCAAACCAGCGACCTTTGGGTTCACAGGCCAGCACCTATCCACCGAGCCACCAGCCAGGGCTATATGTGGAACTTAATGAATAAACTGAACTAATAAGGAAAATGGAGACCGACTCATAGATGGATAGCAGATGACAGCTAGTGGTGGGGGAGGTTAGGTGTGGTGATTGCTAGGGGGAGGGAATGTAAGGGGACTTAATAGTAACAAAAGAATACAATAAAGATTGAATAAAAGATGGTATGTCAGAAGAAAATCTGGCAAGCATTTAAAAATTATGGGTACATATTCCTTAAAAAAAGTTTCATCTAAAAATCTAGATGTCCTAAGAAAATGAATTTGCCACATTAAGTAAACTTAAACGTTATGGAGTGTCATTGTGATTGGTCATAATTTGAATTATTCTTATAAATAGAGGAAGTATATGAGCATCTATGATTGTATATTGTTACATTTCAATAGTTCTATTATTTTATCATGTAATTTGTACAGGGTTAGTGCAAAAAGACTAAATAGGAAGAAAATATGACACAAGTAGCCAGTTAATTGATAAACTTAAATATACTTAAATATATTTATCTTTGAGGTTTTCATTTTTTAAATCCAAGATGTTATTTGCTTTTGTTTTTAACATGGACACTGAAAGACGACAATCCTGTGTAGGCTTTCTGTTTACTAACTGAAAAGCTGCAGCAATTCGATTTTACCTGTCTGACCTTCAGTTTCCCTGTTAAAAACCAGACATGACCATGCCTTCTTTTTCTCCTCAAAGTTTTTTATGAAACTAAAGTAACGTATTTGCTTTTAACATTATGTAAGATAAAGAACATTGTACAAATTAAAGATATTAAAGAGAATTGAATTAAAACAAAAGTGGGGCAGAAAACAAGTTTTTGTTTTGAATTTCATATGACAATAAATGGATTGTAAAAGTATTACAAATGTCGATTTGCATTCTAATCACTTAAGGATTTAAAAATGAACTTAATTTCCATATAGTTTAATTAAAACCCATCAGTAAATTAGCTTCATTATTATCATGCTGAAATATATTTTACATTAATAAAATAGTTGTACTGAGGGGAGAAAAATCTCCCAGGATTCATTCCTTTTTTCTTTTGCTCTCCCCTTTTTGTTTTCTCAAATCTATCCAACCACAATAAAGTGATTAGGTGGAAAAAAATTGCTATTTCAGACTTGCGTTGGAAATGACAGATAGTTTTTGTCACTCTCTGTTTCAGATTTTACTACAATAATTTGATGTTTAATGTATTAAAGTCAATTAAAAGGGACCATGGCATCTATGTCATTTTAGGGACAGTGCCTTCCAAATGAACTTCTTTTAAAAAATAACACCATTTAAAATAGGACTGGATTAATGTAAACACTTCAAGCCAGTCTGAAATATCAAGGCATCTTACCTCCTAGTTTTCTTCATTCTGGATACTGAATGGTCAAGTCTTCAGATAACAGAACTCTGCTCAGGTCATGACACGTAAGTTGGAAAGTTATAATATAAAGTCAATCCAATTAAATGTACTTATACACTTTATTTTTCACAAAGGTAACATTTACACGTCATTGATAAAAACAATACACTGCCTATTTTTATGGCACATTCTTTTTCCCCTTCCCAATGATATTCAGCCAACTCCACTACACTTCGAGTTATGGACAATCTGAGAACTGCCTCCTTTTCACACAGGAAAATGAAACTTTCTAAGAATGCAGTAAAAAAACCCAAAACAATGGTTCCTTTGTCTCTGAACATTGACATAGTCACTGTGTACATAAGGCCTTTGACAATGCCTTAAAATCTTGTGTGTGGGAAGGTCTGTCTAAGGGAAACACTTTATAAAAATATTTTGGTTTGAGCCACTATGACAATCCCACACAGCAAAAAGGAGAGAGGAATAAAAATAAGAAGTTTTTACTGAAAACATAAAAGGAAGGACCCATGGGAAGTGTGTGGTGAGAAACTCCGAAAAGTTGGAAATACTCCACAATGTACAATATTTAAACGCATAGTTGTATCCAAAGAAAAGCAGACCTTTGCAGGCATTATATGTATATAACTGCTGAAATAAAACAGCAAAAGGCACATGTAGACAGCAAGAAATCTCTTTGCTAAGGACAGTTTGACAAATTTGTGAGTTATGGAGTTTCCTTGGTTTCTTTTTTTAAACTTCTTTGAGGTCACTGAAAGGGAAGAGAGTCTAAGGTGGTTGTGGAAAGGATGAAATAAAATGGAAGTAAGTGAGGCAATTACCTAGGTAATTGCAGAGAAGAAGCAGATAAGGCAGACTGACAAGAAAAGGAAGAACAATACAAGCAACAAATTTCTCACTCCATTTTATTGTTGTTGCCCTGGCTGGTGGCTCAGTGGATAGGCGCCAGCCTGCAAACCCAAAGGTCTCGGGTTTGATTCCCAGCTGGGGCACATGGCCAGGTCTCCAGCCAGGTCCTTAGTTGGAAGCAAGTGAGAGGCAACCATGCATTGATGTTTCTCTCCCTCTGTGCTTCTCTCCCTTCCCCTCTCTTTGGAACTAATGAATAAAATCTTTAAAAAAAAAATAATCGTCAAAGGCGGCCTATGTTTACCAAATAGTTTAAACTCCATAGTGGGACAGTTCCCCCGTCCCCACCCCCTCACCATCTTTCCTTAGTTAGTGATGCCAGGCTCTTCCAGATCTACTTCCTGGCTAACCCTCCCTAGGGATGCCTATTTTTCAAAGTTACAGACACACCCCCGTTTTAATGAATCTTTTTTCAACCTCTTAGCACAAATGAATTCCTCTCCATTATCTTCAATTAGAGCCTTTATCACATTGTATCATAAATTTGTAAATCTCCTGGCTCACAGAGGCTCAAGCTCAAGCCATGTATTTCTGGCACAGTAGGGGATTAATTAATGTGGGTGGATTATTTGGTGAATGAATAAATGGATGACATCTTTCAAATATGTGAATAAAGGTTTTTGGAGAAAATTTGGTTTCAAAATTTCAGCCCCTGAATGATATCCCTTTCAACTATCAGAAAACCCTGGCAGTCAGTGTTTCATCGATGTAGCTTAAAGCCAGTGGTTTAAATGAAGTCTCCTTGTGCATGTGCCTCTCTTCCCTTGCCAACAACCTTATAAATCCTGGCTAAAGGCCATGGTGGACTGTGTGAATAGAGAAAAGGAGAATTGCCTGTTTTTTTTTTTTTGTTTTGTTTTTTTTTTAATCCCTTACCAGATTTCTTACTGTCATCAGTGGTCTGTAAGGTATCAGGAATGTCCATCTTCAAATAACTTAAGTTTTTCATACGAAGACAAGAAATGAGGCGAAACCTGCAATCCCTTCTGCCAGGGCTCCCAGCTGCCAAAACCCACTATTACTTGGGGGGCTCATCAAAATCTCCCAAATACAATAGGAAAATAGTTGTTAGCCACCCCTCTGAATGTAGTTAGTTTGGGAAGGTCAGTCTATTCCAAGGCCAAGTTGTCGGCAGGCGTCCTGCCTCAGTCCCCTCCCTGTTGCCCTGTGAAACCTTCTCCAACTGCGCGCTGCAGTCCTTTTCCAAGAGCTTAAAAACATTGTCCCGCAATCAGGGGCAACAGATTATCCTCCAACTCAGGAAACCTGCAGTTGTTCCTTAAAACAAAGATCAAACTTAGAAGGGAAACTGCAGGGGGCTTCTGTGTTGTAAAATCCCCTTTGGGCGTCTTCCCTCCTCGCGCGCCAGTCTCTGCAATAAAGACCAGTGTGGCCTCTCCTCTGCGGCAGCAGCTCCCGGAATCTTTCTGTCCGCAACTCCCAATTTCCAGTCCCTTCTTTCAGTTAAGGGGATTCCCCCCACTGCGCTACCGCCTTCGACCGCCCCCAACCCCCACCGCACCGTTTCTTAGGGAAGACGGCCGTCTGTGGCTTCTAGAGACCTTTGTTGCAGGCTGAGGCAGCCTCAGGATTTTGAAAATACCAGTCTTCGCTGCTCCTTCGTTATCATCAGGGCAGGAGAGAAAACAGCCGAAATTTAACACTGGTAACTATTATTATTTGATCTGGCGAAGTGGCCCTCTAAAATGTCGCAAAATATGTGAATTCACAGTGAATAGTGAAGATGGTAAGATAAAAAGGGAAGAGATCGGGGACAGGGCAAAACAGGAAGATCCGAAACCTGCGTTTGGCCCTGGGGTTCAAAACCAGGCAAGGCCAGGCCCCCGCAGCGGCCACCCGGCTCCTCCAGGAGCAAAGGAGACAGAAGGCGGGGCCATGTGTCAGCGCGGGAAGGAGGGCGAAAGACAGCACTGCGGCTGCGCAGGGAGAGGGCGCGGGGGAGGGCCGCCTGTGCTCCGGGACTAGCGGTCGACCACCTCTGGGCGGTCGGGCCTCTTAGGGGCTGACATCATCACCAGAAAGGAGGGGCTGCCCCTGCCCAAACCACAGAGTTCTCGGGCCTCCCTGGCGGAGGCGCTGTGTCGCGCTTGGCCAGCGCACCGCAGCGACAGCGGCTGGACTCAGACCTTAGCGTGTCTATTGGCTCATTCTTCACCTCCCGCGCTCCCTGTGAGGAGTCACACAAAGGCAAGAAAGGGGAAAATGTGTGCAAATACTATCACTTCCATTTGCTTTCAAAGATCCCGCAACACACAGACCAAAAGGCAGTCCTGAGGGTGATATGCTTGCTGTAATTGTTCGACTTTATTTCAAACAAGATTGAGAGTGGAATTCCATTTACTTTGTAGCGACTTCATAAGGTACCGCAAGTACCTTTTGTGAATTACAAGTGTTTTAGCCTTTTATGGAAGGGAATCGAGTCGCTTTATGAGTAAAGTGGCACTGCCTTCCCTGTTGTGCTCAGTGTTTGGAATTGTTCTCTGCACGCTCCTCAGGTTGTTTCTTTGCTGCAGCGCTAAGAGCCTGCTGGCTGCTCTTCAACACCATCACCGCTCCCCAACATTCCTCCCTGTCGCGATTTGAAACACTTTCTTCCTACAGAAACAGGTCCTATGCTAGGTTCACATCGCACCTTGGGATGTTCCCACACAAGGACTTAACTTTGGTTTTGTTCCCTGCGTTTCATTTTCTGTATTCTTTTGTCCTAGCTTCTTTGCCCTCCGACCCTTGCTTTCTGAGTGTGTGCCGCAGTGGCGCAACTTTTGATTCCCAGCCCTATAGCCAACGTTTTCATGAAAATGCACCCGGCTTGGAAATGCCAGGGGCGCCTGCAAACGCGCGCGCGCACGCTCTCCACACACACGCACCCCGGCACCCCACACCGCAAACCGCAAACGTGGCCAAAGCAGTGAACCACGGAATTCTTCATTCTGCAAGCCAAAAGCCCGATTTCGGTTGAGCTCTCAAAGTCTTTCCTTTGGGGAGGAAAGGAAGTGGTTCCCACTTTGCACTCTTGGAAAAGTGCATACATTCAAGTCTTGTCTCCAACCGAGGGCAGACTGCCACTTTGCTCTTTTAAAGTCTCTGGAGAAAAGGACCCATGCTCGGCTATGCGCTATTAAAAAGTCACCTTTTCTCAGGGCGCTCTTACACAGAGATCATGCTCTTAGCAAAAATGGGGTGTTTCATGGCCAGGCGATTAAATAAATTATTCCTTTGTGGAAAGATGAAGTTTTTCTTGTCTTTTCTTTTTCTTTTTGGTCTCAGTAAACGCCATTCCCTTATGGGATAAGGTAGGCATTATGGCTAAGAATTAAAAGTGATTGCTTCACAGACAGAGGAACCCTCTTAGATTTCTTTACACTCTTAAAAAGTAATTTTTTCTTTTTCTCAATGAGAAAAGGATGCCGTGTTGTCTTCCTGCTACGCAATGGTAATGAGTTCATTTTTTTTTAATCGGCAGAATTATACACACCTATCATCTCCACATCCAGCAGGTGCTGGCCCAGCACTGCCCGGGTAAATAGGGCCGGAATGAAGGGCAGAGAAGCAAGCGCCTGGCTGAACGGCCTGGGGACCACTGCATGCTCCTTGGCGCGCTGCGCTGTGCACTGCTCTGGACCAAGGGTCGGATCCCCAAGGAGTGAACTCGTGCGGGCAAAGGTCCGAACCCCAAATCCCCAGAGATTAGAGCACAACGGAACCCCAGCCTCGCAAGCTCCAAGGTGGGAGCTGCGCTCGGGTCATTGCCTCTTAGCTCCGACCTGTCCACCGAGCCAGCCCGAGGGAGATGAGATTCTTTTTCAGCACCTGCGCCAATCTGAACAGTTTCTCTAAGCGTTACTGAAGCTGGCTGCATTTGTTAGCGTGAACGACCTTTTTACACCGCCAATGTCGGGGAAATTCATGCAGGGGCACTTTGCTGACAGAAGTGAGAGTTTTCGCAAAGTAACCAAGCCAAGCCTAGCGGCGACGGCGCCAAAGGGATACTCGATTTGTGTTCATCTGCCAGGTTTGCGCTTTCCGTTACCTCCAGCAAAGAGATAGGGGCAGGGGGAAGGGAAGATAGATAAAGAAGAAGCATCTTTCAAAGCACTCTGGTCAGAGTCAAGCCCCGCGGTGCAGGCGGCAGCGACTTGGAGGGCACGCGGGTCGGGACTCACACCTCACGCGCCGCAGAAAGCTGTGGCACCCGACGCGATACTCACCCTTCTGCTGTATCCTCTATGGGAGAATGAAGTGGGAAGTGAAAAAAGAGAGAGAAAAGGCGCGGCTCCAACGAGACTGCGATTGCTGTAGCGGGCTCTACCGCCACAGCTCGCAGTCCGCGGAGCAGCCGAGGTGGTGGAGGTTGCTTCTGAGGTTATTCAGGCCGCCCGGGGAGCCTGGGCTGCCTGCCTGTGTCGCCGGGGTGGCCGATGTCACTGACACTCAGCACACTCTGCTCAGCTTGCTTTCTGCTTAGCCACGGGCCGCTCGGTGCTGTTCAGACTTACACGCAGCTCAGACTTAGCCGCTCCTGCCTCCCTGACAGCTCTCGGACTGCATGGAGCCGGTGCCAAGCCTGCCCTTTTCAATGGCGAGTGGGAGGGACTAGATGGAGGGGGAGAAGGGGGAAGGTAGGGGGGTGAGCGATTGGAGCTCGGGGCGCAGTGGAGAGGAGTGAGCCAGTGCCTGGGCCGCCTGCTGGGAGGGGATGGCACAGCACCAACTGCTGGGTACCCCCTTCGGGCCCCCACTCCCTGCACCCCGCATCCCCCACCACTGTCGGGGACGGCCCCTCCCGGCGGAAGGGAAGAGGGGAGAAGGGCGGGGGAGAGATGGAGGTAAGCTTGGGAAGTTACTGTTCGTTGCTGGAGAAGGCGGCAGAATGCTCGGCGGCACTCTCGCGTGCGGGACTCACTACCCGGGAAACGCGTGGCTTCAGGGCCCCTTTGCAGAGCCAAAGCCGGGGCAGGTACTGCTCCGCTCCGTGCGGCGCGGGCTGCAGTCTTAAGTTTCCCTTGAAGTTGAACTCATTCACATTATCTTAGAGAAGTTTATTTGTCCTGTTACGTGTGCTTTTCTCACGATTCCGTGGACCGTCCCGACTCCAGCAGCTCCATTTTCTCATACAAAGGATACTTAAGGCAGACTAGCGGCACCAGGCTCGGGCAAAGCCGCAGTTGGAGCAGAGACACTGTGCCGCACGCACCGTACTGAACTGGGAGCCAGGGCTGCTACCTCGCTTGCCTTTCAGATGGATCGTCTGGGACGGCGGGGAGGTTGATTAGGGGAAGCCCCAGGATTTGGCTACCAGAGAGACCAGGTACCCAATAAGCGTTAAGCAGGCCAGTATTTTCGCTGCCGGGGGGGATCTGGCGGCATCGCGGGCTTGGACAGCGCGTTTTCGAGGTAGGAAAGGATGCAAAAGAGGGAGGAAAGCAGCCCGGAGCCGCAGGGCTGGTGACTGCCAGGGAGCTCCAGCTGTCTAGGCCACGGATGCTTAGGCGGGCGGGGCGGCAGTGGCTTGGGGGGGAGGAGGAAGCAGGTCTCAAAAGGCCACTAAAGCGACTAGGGGCTACTGGCTGGCTTATGGCTCGGATGGGTCCTAGGCATCTAGAAGTAGGGGTAATTCCCCTGTCCCTGTCACGGGATTAAAAGGAAAAGCAACAACTAAAACCTCCCGGGTTGGTCCTTGAATTTACCCAGAGTCCGCAAAATGAACCAGGTCAATTCTCTAAATTCCTCTCCAGAAAAGGTGCAGGATTTTAGAGGAAAATACATTTTCCATGCTTAACCAAAAGAAATAAAAAGCTTATCTTTCTAATGCTTGCTTTGTTTTCAAAGGGAGACTCTCTTTAAATAAAAAGGAAAAGAGGTAGATAATGTTTTGGGGTGCCAATTATCCTGAGTTGATTTTCTTTAATAGAATCTTCATGGAGCCTTTTTGTTTAAAAAGTTATTATTGAAGGACAAATGTTTACGACTTTTTTCCCATATGCCCTTCTCCACCTTAATAACTGCCATCTTTTCGATTCCTGGTATTTTTAAAGGTTAAAATCTTGGTTCAAATAATCCTCACTCACTTTTTTCCTTTTTCTGCTTTTACACCTAAAGCCAGTACTGGTAGCAACAGCGACATTAGCTCAGTGCAGTTTGCGTGAAGGAGGACGCGCAGAACTATTGACTAGTACACTTTACTAGTCCTGTACCCAGAGCACAGGGCACTGTTCCCTTCTTGGCACCTAGGAAATGTCATTTATTACAGCTCTGACTCTTGGCATTTGCACTGCTGGATGAGACTGTGGTAGGGGATGGCAGGAACTCAAAGAAAATAAAATCACTGATTGATCCAGGACACTGTGGCAAAGCCATGCCATGAAGGTCCTCTCAGAGCGCTAATAATCATCAATCACATCCATAGGAGATGCCAATGTATTGATTTCTTAAGATTTCCATCTATACCCAAGGTAGAGGGACAGAACTATTCAGTGACTGTTATGAAGTATTTAAAGTTATCATCATCATGATGGACTCAATGACAGGAGCTAGAGAGGAACAAGCTCCAGAATTCCACCCAGGGTGTACAACTTCCACACTCAGCTATATGCCTGCTTTATAGTTAATCTGGATCTTTCTATAATATATAGCACAACACTTTCTTTTAAGTATATGTGATCCAATACAAAATAATGCCTGTAGAATGGAGACATGACAACAGACTAAGGAGACTTCTAGGTGAACTAAGTAAGCCATAAAGTTATCTGAGAAATTCAGTTGGTTGATAAGACTGACAGAAATCTACATCTGAAAATAATGAAAAAACACATTTCCCATTTTGTCTTTCCCAGAGTTCTGTCTGATGGTGGCACCAATGAGCAATGGAATAAGCAAAAGCCAGGACAACCAGCAAAAACCGTCCTCTGGGTGTTCTAAATCTAAAAGGACTGATGAGAACTTGGCTTTCCTTATTTAGAGAAGGATTTTCTGACTGAATGCTTTTTATGCATCATCTGCATTATATACATTGCCTTATTAATCCTCAAAATTATTCTGTGAAATAGATATTAGTGGCTTTAAAATTTTTTGAACAAGTGAGAAAACACAGATTCACAGTTCACAGAGACTAGGTAACATGTCCAAGGTTACACAACTGTAAAGTACAGACTATGGAAACGTCATTCCCAGTCCACTACACTGATCCTCAACATTGTCGGCTTACACATTTTCACAATTTGCATTAATTACATCAAATATTTTATAATGAACACAAGCACTCAAAACTTAAAAGGGAACTGTAGACACTGATTTTTTGGAGAAGCTGCCATGAAGGAACTATGATATTCATATTTACTTATGTTGTTTGGCCAGTAGTCCAATTTTGACCTTGACCCAGGGTTCTACTAACATCATGAAAGGAAAGTATTGTACTGTCTACCTTATAAACATGGAAATGTGTCTTATCTCTGAAGATAAAATTATTAAGCCATTATCTAACTATAAAATTGATCAGATAAGAGATTTAATTTAAAATACTTTGAGTAAAGATGTTTCTAAGGTCAGTAAGTCTTGATTAAAACTGAGAAATTATGCATTTATCTGAAAAACAGTTCATCAACCATGGAGACCAATTAAAAGAAGGCTCAAAGAGGTGAGCATTGGCAGCTCCTATCCATGTATACATTTTCACCTTATTGCCAAAACCACCCTTCACGAGAGATTAATAAAGCCAATCAGATATTCTGGGATTTCAATTACCCTTGTGTTGAAACACCTCTTATTTAAGAAGCCTGCCATCTGATAGTGATTTGTCTGCAGGGAACGCACAGGTCATGCAGATGCATGAGAGTGAGTGTTTTGTGCCTTGTGACAGTTATTTTGCATCAGATTCCTTTTTGTTTTCTACAACAACTTACACTATACATTGCATATAAATGTTACACTTGATAAATCACCATTTTTATTGAGAAAGTAGGTGGGTACGTGGGCATAAAACTGTAGGACTGGATAAATTGCATTCTCCATGATATTTTTTCATATTTCATCTGAACTATCAGCAGCAATTGCAATTAGTAGGAAGCAGTGACGCTCAGTGGTTCAGAAAAAGGTTTTGGTTTCAGGCCACATTTGGAGTTATACCTCTGGCATTTCTCAATTTGTGGCTGTGGGCAAATTACTCTCCAGATAAGACAGTCATTAGGCAAATGTGACTATTGAGCACTTGAAATGTGACTAATAACATGCACATACACACCCATATAGGAGTGTGTAAAATATATGATTATCATGCTTTCTAAATTGCATGATGAAATTTCGAGTAAACATTAAAAACAACTTTCTCTGTTTTTAATTTCTAATGTGTCTGTTAAAAAGCTTAAAATTATGTATGTGGCTTGAATCATAATGTTTTTTGCACAGAGTTGTCTTAAAAAGCTTCAATTTCTTCATATAAGAATGGTGACAAAGCCCTTATTCACCTCCAATTATTGTAGAGGTATTTAATTAAGATAATGGGTCCAAAATGTTCAGTACAGTGCCCAACATCAAGCAAAATGTTGTTCCCTCTCCAAGACTTAGGAAATAATGATGCTAAGTAAACAAACAAACAAACGAAAAACCGCAAAAAACCTAGTGGTTCTGGAACTAGTTAAATAGATAGGTTTAGTTAAGAATTGATTTTCTCTATCCCAAGTGAAATCATCTTACTTCTCTCTCTAAAAACAACAAATATACAGATGTGGTCGTGGAAAGAGGGACATTATTGTGACATACAAAAGTGCTTTAGAAAGTTAAAAGTACTTTCTCAATTCCAAGCATTTTTACAATCATAATTTGCATATAAACTTTTACATTTAACTGGTAGATATTTCTCATGTTCAGGCATTGAAGTTACAAATGAAAATAACGCTGTAAGTGGTGTCAAGTATACAGAGGACAAATGAGTTTCTGCAGGTAAAGCTACGGAAAAGGGAGAAAGCCTGGTTGGTACAGAGGTTTACTTATTCGGTAGTTGAACTGCAAAAACACTGTATGAAGCTGACGAGAAAGTGCGTGATTCAACCAAAGACGCTAGAGGGCGCTATTAGTGAGAATTTAGAAAGAAAGTCTTCATCACTCTTACCCTCTCCACCACTATAGATTATAAGAATTTGAAAAGGGCACACCTCGGAAATGAAAGTAACACCTCTTCATTCCCTCCAGGATGTGCTCACAAGGGTTGTTTTAAGTGCTGTGACTGGCCTTACATTGCCAAAATCCTAAAATACTATGATTACTGCGTGCTTGTGCAAATAATTGGGATACGTTTGAAATGATCTCCTGCTCTGAGAAACACTATCAAAATCCAAGGAAGACAGGATGAGAAAGAAAAACACCCAATAAATGGCTTTCCAAAAGGAACAGATTTCATCAGGAATCCCTGACAAATTCAGCAACCTCTGTCAATAAGTAGAGGTGGGGCATTTGTTTGGTAATCAGGCCATTCAAGGTTGTTTTTTTCTCTCTGACTCTCCAGGTGTGAACAGTACTTACGTGCAGTGGACAAAAACTGCAGGTGAATTTCTCTCGTAGGAGTGCGAGGCAGAGCCTGCTGTGGTGAACTTGGCTGAATTACTGACCTCTCATTAGTGCAATTAAATGGGTAAAGGTATGTGGTGTGCTCTCAGTTTTCTACTGATGAGTAGTTGTAAATGATGAGTACCTGATGAGGCCTGTAGTGTAGAAGGATCAGAATCCTATGAACAGTGTCTAACTTCTTGTTTCCTCAGGACAGGCTTTAGCTTGACTTCTCCAGATATTGCCTGGTGAGGTAAAAAAATTCAAAGAGTTTGTTGCTGAGGGAAACAGAATTCTTTTTTTTTTTCTTTTTTTTTTTTTTAATTGAGACTGAATTTTCTTCCATTCTATCAACACTTCTATGTGGTCATCTCTCCAGGAGGAAGGTACCAACTACTGCTGTAAATTCAGGAAATACATGGGAACAAAGTCACATAGTGTTTACAAAGTAATATGTTGGAATTGATAAGAAACATACAGTTTGAAAGAATCCTGAGGTAATCCTGCACCACTCCAAGCTTCCTTTTACTTTTTTTTTTTGTTTTTAAAGATTTTATTATTTCCAGAGAGAGAGGAAGGGAGAGAGGCAGAGAGGGAGACATCAATGTATGGTTGCATTTCACCTGCCTCCAGCCACAGACCTGACTGGAGACCTGGCTTGCAACCTGGTTATGTGCCCTGGCTGGGGAATCGAACCTGTGACCTTTGGGTTCGCAGGCCGGCGCCTTAACCACTGTGCTACCAGCCAGGGTGGCTTTTACTTTTTAAGCCTCTTTATTTCTATTGTAAAATATGACTATGAGCTAAGCAGATTTAACTTTTGTGTGCTTTGTGAATCAGTTACATTTTCTAACTTATGATAACAAGTTACTGTGTATTTCATTGAAATGTGAGAAAACTGCTTTAGTTTTGTTTAAAAACAAGTATACTGTGCTTTAATCAACATAGTGTTTAATAGATAGCTACTTTGAGCCATTTTTCATTGAATGACTTACTGCAGACACTCATTTCAAATGATTAGATATACATCAAGATAATAAACATAGGGTCTCTATTTTTTAAGATTGAATAGTTTTTTTCATTATTTTTGAAAGTTAGCAGAGTGTCTGTCTTTGTATAAAATATAAAAATGAAGAGTTCTTTTCACTTGCCAAAATGCTGGTAGTCTCAACTATTCCTTTCATACTTCTTTTCACATAAGGTGAATAATAGTGATAGATTTTACTTTCAAGAAGAAAACAAAAGATACCTTAAATTCTTTATTTAATTGTTCTCGACTAACTTCTAGATAAATTGAAACCACAGATGCAGCTTGGCACACTATTGATCCTATTGTGGTTATCTATTTTGACAGGCTACATAGCAAAGGAAAAGATTTGGAGCATAGAAGGGTTCTCCTTCAAAGAAAAAAAAAAAGTAACACAAAAATGGCCAGAAGAATAAAATATTGTTTCTGGATTTCTTCATCTGTGAATGTTGCTATTATTAGGCCACATCTTCTCTAGATCTGTTGCTGGAGGTCAAAGCACTATAGGAGCTTCTCTAGACTAAACTTGTTGTCTGTGTCCATGGGCTCTTTTTCCTTTTTGTTCAATCCCTCCACCCCTAACTTCCCCCCACCCCCAGAGCTGTCAGCCTGCTCCCTGAGTCTGTCTGCATTTTCCTTGTTCAGTTTGTTCTTTAGATTCCACATATGAGTGAGATTATATGGTATCTGTCTTTTTCTGACCAGCTTATTTCATTCAACATAATGTTCTCCAGGTCCCTCCATAGTGCTGCAAAAGGTAGAAGTTTGTCCTGAGGAGTGGGGTACAGCACAGAGGGAGGGAGATAGGCAGGCTGGTCAAAAGGGTGGGGATGGAACGGCAGAAGATAGGAATTCTGGGAACAAATCACATTGTTTTATTTTGTAACAAGTCCCAATCCAAGTCATTTTTGTCCAGATAAATCTAGACCTCAACATAGATGGCTTAATATTAATCTGGGTCCAAAGCAAAACAGAACACGTGAAGGCACAGGCCCTTCAGAACACAGTAGATACCTAACGAGCTTTGTGATCTTCGTGCAGCTTTTCCTCAGCACCGTCAGTTCTAAAGGGCTCATCCTAACACACCACCCCCTTGTCCTTGCTTTCCCCGTCCCGAATCAGTCAAGGAAGCTCTATGAAAAGGTAGATGAAAACTGGTGTGTCTCACACTCACCCACCCCAGCCTTGCCCCACCCCATGCTTCCCCCACCCCCACCCCCACCCCCACCCTGATGTGGCAGGTACACAACCCCCGTGCCTGCCCACCCTCCCCCACTCCTCCACACCCACCCTGGAGTGGAAGGTGTGCATCGTGTGCTCAGAAAGATGGGCAAACGTCGCTTCCTAGACAGCAATCAAAAGACAACCAGTGAAATCAGCAAGCATTTTATTCAGATGATGGGTTATCAGTTACTTTTCAGTCACCTTTGGTGTTGATTTAATGGTGGTAAATCTAACTGATAAAGTAAATGTGGGTGGGGGATGGAGGGGTCATTGCATGGGAAATCTATCTTTGGTCTTTGGGAAGAAGACCCTTCCTCCTAGAGCCTCTCTTTGGGGGGCCACGGGACCCATCACAGGTCCTGCGTGACCCTGGAGCGCAGCCGCAGTGCCCATGGGCCGGGGGCGTCGCGGGCATCTGCGAGCTTCTGGGGCCGGCGCTTTCCAGCCCTGGGCCGCCTCTCCTTGGCCAGGCGTCTCGTAGGGGCTCTCTTGTGGGGCACATCGGCCCCATCGCCCGCCATCCACTTGGAGCGCAGCCGCAGTGCCCATGAGTGGGGGCCGTCGATGGAATCCCCGAGCTCGTGGGGCCGGCGCTTTCCTGCCCTGGACTGCCTCACCTCGGCCACCTGTTAGGGAGAAGAAGGGGTGGGGAGACCATGGGTGAAGGGGGACCATAGGCCAGGGGTAGCCCATGGGTGGGGGCCTCGGGGAGTGGGAGGGGCCACCGTGAGGAGCATGGGGACCCACCAGGCCATGGGTCAGCGGGCTGAAGCCATCTCCAGGGTCAGGGGTGTCGGGGGACAGGGAGGTGGTGGGGAGGAGGGGGCGGAGGGGAGGTGGGGACGGGGCTGGACCTGGTGGGCTCCTGCTCACCTGTGAGTTGCTGGCCACCAGCAGCTCCACCGCGGGCCCGACCACCTCAGCCTCCACCACCGCGGGGTTGTGGATCGCGGGCCCCTGCATCAGTGGGGCCTCCACCGCGGGCTCTTCCACTGCTTCCGTGTCCACCAGGGGTTTGCCCACCTCGGGCTCTTCCACCAGGGGCTCCTCCATCGGTGGGGTATCGATCGCCGTCAGCACCTCCCAACTGTCCGTCCTCCTCCAACTTGGCCGCTGGTCGGTGTGTCCACATTGGGTTGCCTGGCAACAGGACAGGTTCGGCTCTGTGACGTCACTGGCCCACCGATGACATCACCTGGCCCACTGCCGATGCCCCCAAATCAGTGGTAGAGAAGCGGCCTGAATGAGAGGGGGTGGAGGGCGGAAGAAACCATGGTGGTGAGTGGGGGGAGGGACCATGTAGGAAATGGCGGGTAGAGGGTGGAGGAACCAAGGAGAGGAACCTTGGACTAGAAGGAGGATAAGTTTGCCTTGTTTTATTATAAGAACAGAATTTGCTCTACTAGTAGCTTGTTAGTTCTTAAATTTGTTATTAGGTAGTTTTCAAAAACATAAGATCAAAACAATGGACATTAATATCTAGTATATTGCATCAAATAGATTCAAAATTAAGTAGTTTACATTTTTGGAGACAGCACTTATTTATTAATTTTTTCATGATGGCCATTGTGGCAGGTGTGTGGTGGCATCTCCTCGTGGTTTTAATTTGCATCTCTCTGATGGCTAGTGATGTTGAGCATCTTTTCATATGCCTATGGTTGGCCCTTTGTCCTCTTTGGGAAAATGTCTATTCAGGTCCTTTTCCATTCACGATTGCTTCAAAAAGAATAAAATACCTAAGAATAAATTTAACCAAGGAGGTAAAAGACCTGTACTTGAAAAATTATAAGACACTAAACAAAGAAATTAAGGAAGATACAAATAAGTGGAAGCATATATCGTGTTCATGGATGCGAACAATTAACAGCATTAAAATGCCCATACTACCTATAGCAATCTAGATTTGATGCAGTTCCTATCAAGATTCCTATGGTGTATTTCACAAAACTAGAACAAATACTCCAAAAACGTATATAGAACCACAAAAGACCCCAAATATCAATGACAATCTTAAGAAAGAAGAACAAATTTGGAGGAATCATGCTACCTAATGTCTAACTGTATAATAAGGCCATAGTAATGAAAACAGCTTAGTACTGGCATAAAAACAGACACATAGATCAATGGAACAGAATAGAAAGGTAAGACATAAACCCATACTTTTATAGTCAATTAACATTTGACAGAGAAAGAAGAAACATACAATGGACCTAAGACAGTCTATTCAATAAATGGTGAGGAAAATATTGGACAGACGGGCAGAAAAGTGAAAGTAGATGTACACCACGCACAAGAATAAATTCAAAATGAGATAAAGATTTAAATGTTAGATTTGAAACCATAAAAATCCTAGAAGAAAATATGGACAGTAAAATCTAGGACATTGCTTGTAACAATTTTTTTTTCCCCTGAGATACCTCCTCAGACAAGGGAAACAAAAGTTAAAATAAACAAATTGGACTACATCAAATTAAAAAAGTTTTGCATAGCAAGAAATCATCAACAAAATGAAAAGACAATCCATGAATGGGAGAACATATTCACTTATATATCATCTGACAAGGGGCTAATATCCAAAATTTATAAAGAACTTATAAAACTCAACATCAAAAAACAAATATTGATGTCTTATTCAAAGATATTTATAATTCCTGGACAGTGCAACTGAATTACTTACCATCCACATACTCTGTTTCATCAATTATAAATTACTCAAAAAATAACCATAGGGATGTACATTTGTGGATAAATAAGTCAAATATCAGAAAATGTAAATTAACTTTGTCAGAAACTTGTTAAATGAAAGAGGTTTCCAAAAGTGCTATGAATTATTAAAAGTGTCCACTTTTTACATGGACAGCAAGTGGGATTGACTTTGCGGGGGAGTGGGTGAGTAGGAAAGGGGACAGAGGAGAAGGTAAAAAGGGGATGGATGTAATACAACAACAATAAAATTAAATTTTAAAAAACAGCAAAAACAAGTGCCCACTTTTTACAATGATCATGAGGTGGAATGCATAAATGGATTTCTGAAAAGGTGATGTCTTAAAAATGCTATTAGTGACACTGACAATGAAATGTATATCTTTGAAGTTAGTTAAGGATCTCAAAAGTTATATACTGAAGGTATTAAACTGTATTTGTGAGCTATTGTTATAAACTAACAATACAATTCATGGAGAATTAAATACTATAGTTTGTGCTAAATTAACTTACTTTGATCTCTGTTTCATTCTAGTCTTTTCTTCAAAATTTGATTCAACAATGCATAAAAGTAATATAAATATAAACAAAAGGTTTCTCTGAAATATAGTGCTGTCTACAGAACAATTATGGCATGATAAACAATTTTTCATTACATTATATTTACCAAGAAAGTATAAATTACACTTCAATAAACAAAATTAACTTGGCTTAGAGTTCTATTCAAATACTAAAGAATGAAAAGAAATTCAAAACCTAGAAGACAGTCTTTTTGTCTCCAAGGTTTGTGTGAGAACTAGGAACCTGGCTGGGTCTCAAGGAGAAGTAGGGATGCAGAGAGGAGGGGATATGGCCTTTAATTAAAGGACAAAAAGCATACAATATGTACAATATGGAACTCTATATACTAGGAGTGGCTTTTATAATCTTAGAAATTATAGAATTTGTTCAAGTTTTAAACTTTTGGTCCTGACATTTTTCTTCTCAGATAATCATTTTTCATGTTTAAAAAATATGTGTATTTCCTTAGAAATCAAATGAAATAGAATTTTATATTGAACAGAAAAGAGAAAACGATCATATCAATGTTTCTTTCAAGTTCTATCATGACAATCCTCTTGGACTAGATTTTTTTCCCCTTTCAACTCCTAAGCATATTATATTTCACATCAAGAGCATTGGTCAAACTTTAAAACTTTTCTTCAAACCAGTTGTCATTTTTGTTATTTTTTAATGACAGGGGATATAAAGCAGTACAATGATTTTATTGACTCCAATTGAAATTTTGTGCTATTATTTACAATATGCTCTAAGAAAAAATGAAACCATAATTGACATACTAAATTGAAGTAAATGGGATTCTTTTTATGAAAATAAAGAGTAATTAGATTTTTGCAGACAATAATAGGCCATGAATCTCTTAATTGGTTTGCTTGTTATAATACATAGTATTTTTAGTTAAATAAAACATTGGTGCTTGTAAAAGACAATGTAACCTTCAATTTATTAGCTAACATGGAGCATCATTATTTATTTGTTTATTTTTCAATTACTGTTTACATTCATATTTGTATTAGTTTCAGGTGTGCAGCATGTGGTCACACAATCATGTACTTGACAAAGTGTTTCCCCCAGTCCCCTAGCCTCTCCCATCTGGTAGCCATCAGTCTGTTCTCTGTGCCTATGAGCCTGTTTCAATTCAGTTCGAACATTGTTACGTAAAATGGGATTGAATCTTGAATTTTCCCCCTTGAGAAAGTTCCTTTAAGTAAATGTGTTTTTACCGGTCTGGCCAAAGATCTATTAATGATGAAGGAGCATTCTGTGTACATATGCATATGATCCTGCTTGCTCTTTTTCTTTAAAAAAAAAAAGAGCAGTGCTGAGGTTTCCTGTATGGTAAAAAACAGACATTCCTTGGAAGGTCAGTTAATGGCAAAGGGCCTGGTATGAGTGGAAACACAATTTTTTTTTTTTTTTCGTACAAAATTAACTGGCCTATATGTGACTCAGTTCCATGGTCTTGGACTCATTAGCACAATCCTCTACTAATTAAACTAATGAACCTAAAAATAATGTCAAATCATAAGTTTGAAACAATAAGGCTCTTCTTTAACTTAGCTTGTTAAAAATGGTGCAGGCTATTAAGCCACGATGCCAAAAATGTGCTAACACTTCCTGAAATCACAATGACAGTAGGGGAAAAGAATTGTCTTTTGCTGTTTTTCTTCTGGTACTTGTTCATATATGCCCAGAATGCTGCAAGTTAGCATTCAGTAATCTACTAGTCATGTGTTGATAACACTAAAAAATGTAAAAGATGGTAGGGGTAATTCCAAAATTAAAGAAGATGGAGATCCGAAATTCTGGCAATTCCTAATATAGTTAGTATGCACATTCATAAAAATAGATATGTACTTAAGGATCAATTCAGACAACAATATAACCTTTATAAGCTAACAGATATGTTTACTTAGCATGGCGTTTTCTAAAGCATGTCCTTGGATTTGTAATTAATATTAACTTAAAAGACTATAAGATTTATTGAAGCAAAGAAATAGGTCAACATTTTCTAACACAGAATTCCCACAAATTAATTGCCTATGGGGTCTTTCTTTCTTTTTATCAATGACATCTATTATTGTTCTGTTGAACCCACTTTGAGAAACAGTGATTTGCAAGGTACCTATATTTCTACCAAGAAAGCATATGAAAAAAGAGATAAAGGCACTTGGAGGTTAAAGAAATATCACAGTGGAGAAACTGAGTCCTAGTCATCTTTATAGTTACTTGTATCTATACTTTTATATTTCATGATAAAATTATACAATACACAAAAAATATATACAATACATGTTTTAAATGATGAAACTAATTAACAGATTGAAATACAAATTCTTTAAATTCTAGGTCTTTGGATTTGAGTGTCTTTACTATAGAAGACATCAAAAAATTTATGACAAGTAATATCAGTATCTTGGTCAAAGTATAGGTTTTGCTAAATTACATTCTGCCTAAGTAAAAACCCTCTTACAGCATTTATTACATGATAGTTTTATTTTACTTCCAGCCTCAAACATCCATGTTACGTTGTCTTACTTACTTTGTTGCTAAGTAGCACCCCTGGGATGACTGATATTTTACTTTAAAACCTGACTTCAGCTGAGTCACAGTATAACTGAATCATTTTACTTGATTATAATGTCTTTGTTAATTTCTTTTTGTCTTTATTTCATTAAGAGATTAACTATATTTGTCATGGAAAAGAACTTGGAAGTAAGTATTCAAATGTATGTAATTCAGCAGATCAATTTATCTCTCACTAACCAATTTCATGTTATAGATTATTGTCACAGTTTATTTGATTAAATTTAAAAATAGTGTTCAAAACAGGTAAGTTAAAAAATAGTGTTCAACATATGAGATATTTAAAGTAAATCACCTATGTTTAGTATTTTTATTAAACTATCCACAGGAAATAATATACCTTATAGATCCATGCTGTCCCTAATTTCATCCTGTTTGCCAAAGTCATTTTTGAAAAGTAATGAAGGAATTTATAGTGCTAACTTTGTAATTTCTATTTGTGTTCTTGTTTAAACCATTAGACATATGATATTCTAAAATTAACTGGACTCAGATATACTTACAGGCTTTCAAATAGCTTTAATATTATGTTTCTAATTGTATAGCAGAATAATCCTTCAGCTGTAAATGGTTGCTGCTGTGGTAGACTTTATAAAAAGTTTAAGACAAATGCAGGTCTTTTTAAATTGCTTATTCATTAATTATGTATATTGTTGAAATAGTGTTTAGCTCAATTATAACCAACTTTTTTGATGCCCTATTTATTTGTATTTTTTCCCTTCACCTTCTTTCAGCCAGTCTCCTGTTCCCCCTCTCCTCTGACAGCTATCTGTCTGTTGCATGTATCCATGCTTCTGTTTCTATCTTGCTCCCCAGTTTATTTTTGTTCATTACATTTCACATATAATTGCATAGGTTCTTTTAAGTTGGTGTTTCAGGATTCTTAGGATGTAACCCCAGCAGTGAGATTGCTGGATCAAAAGGCAGGATTGTGGTCATCTCACATTTGCATGGTAGTTTTCTTGGTCAATCACTGTGACAGCTTGCAAGTGAAGTTCATACCCACTTTTCTATCCAGTAGGTTGAGTCAGTCTCCATGTTTTCTGAATGTTTTAATCTAGTAGAAGCTTTACACCCTTGAAAGGTAAATAAAGTATTTTTTAGTTCCTAGGTAATTCAGAGTTAAGAATTGTGATTATTTAAAGAATTATTTTTCTAAATCTCTATAAAATCTATTAAAGGCATTTTTATACTTACTTTTGTGTATGAATTCCATTTTCATATGCTTTCTTAATGGCAGAACTTCTTTCAGAAATACACTTGCAAAATGAGATGTGGTGTAGTATATTTCAGGTAATGACGTTAGCAGCACGATTATGTATTCCACAATTGACCATCCTCTGTACTGGAATTTAACAATGACATTTTTGCCAGTAAAAAAATGAAGAAGAAACATATAAGCTATATATATAAAGCCATACGCTTATGGCTTTTCACAGGTGAAATTAAAATAAGAAGTTATTGAAGAAGACTTGAATGACACAGTCCATTGGAATCAAACATGTCTTCAATGGTAGAAATAAATTAAGCCTTGAGATGTATTGCAGATCAACAATTATTTACAAATTATTGCTAAATACACATGGGCAAAGCAGAAAAAGTACTAAGGAGAGCAAGAAGCCAAAGGGTTAGTGCAAGGACCCTAAAAGATACAGCTCAAGAGTTCTATAAGCCAGTTTTTCAATCAAACATTTATCTATATACTATAATGAAGGAATTTTGCAGATGTAATTAACTTCCCAGGCCAATTGACCATTAAATACAGATATTATCTAGGTAGGCTGGACCTTATCACATGACTCCCTTAAAAGTAGAGAGCTTTCTCCTGCTAGTCACAAAAGACAGAGATCCCAAGGATATGGGAGATTCAATGTGCCTTTGCTAACTTTGAATATGGAGAAGATCATGTGAGAAGGAATGCGGATAACTCCCAACCAACAGCCAGTAAGGAAGCAGAAACCTCAGTCCAACAACCATTGGGGACTGGATTTTTTCTCCAACATGAATGAGCTTGGAAGTAGATTCTTTCCCAAACTGTACAATGAAGGAACATAGATCTACCAACATTTTCATTTCATCCCGGAACAGAGAACCCAGTTAAGTCTACCTGGGCTTCTGACCTGTAAAACTATGAGATAAAATTGGGTATTTTTTAAGCCTCTAAGATTGTGACAGTTTGATATGATAGTAATAGAAAACCAGTATAGGCCCCATGACCCAGTGGCAGTCCCCTCTATACCTTTCTGCCTAGTTCTTCAGAAAAGCAGAGGAAAGTCTTAGGGGTGAACAATCTGATGGTCCTCTTTTCGACTCTCATTCCAAGTCCCTTTGCTTTCAGAGACAATTGTGACAATTTTCACTGCAACTACTGCTCTGAAAAAAATCAAAGGTAGAACATTGTTCTCATGCTTGTTTTGCTTTTTGTTTTTTAAATTCACTCCCTTTTTCACCTTTAATCTCTTCCAGAGAACATCATTAAGAGTGACTTTGTGGCAAACCTGTTAATGAGGCTCATTCTTCCATAAACAGATTTTTAGGTAAGGCTATTAATTGTGAATGTCATTAAGTACTTCTTAGAAGTAGCATCCTGTTTATTATTAGGGCTTTGGCTGTGCAGTGCAGTATGCTTAGAGTGAGCAGAGGGAGTAAGGTTTTTATATTTAACCTTGTAAACTACAAATCTAAACCTTGTAACTAACCCCTCTGAAATAAGGGAGGGAAAAACTCTTGTGACTTATCACACAGATGCTTCTAAAAAATAGAGAAAAGGAGCATTGAAACATGGCTGAGAGGGCATTGTGTTATTTTGGACACAAAAAAACAGAAATCAAACCAAGCCAAATAAGAAAGCATAGTGTTACAATGAAATCTTATAAGCAGATTTTTTTACTCTACTTTATTACATTTATGTTTCATCAGATTTAGACATTTCAAATTTCCAGAGGAAATGTCACTATTATATGAACTCCTGGAATATGAACTCCTGTGACTAAAAACTTATGAACAGTTTATTTGTTTATTGTTTTAGAGTAAAATAGAGTACATGTCTAGCAGTAGGTTGCTGACTTTTATAACTTAATTTGAAGAACAAGATAAATTTTCACCCAAGGCTGTAATCTGTAATGAAATGGATGAAAATTAAAGCATTATATATGCTATTACTAGATGAAGATATATATATATTTTGGAAACAAAGTGTTACTATGGCTAAGGAATATAGTCAATATATCTAAATTATAATGCATCCTAAAACCTGGTGACAATACATAAACCACTGCTCTTAAGCTGGATGGACTCAGCCAGGGTTTAAAATGACAGATTCATTCACTTGGGCATGTAAAGTGCTCACTGTGAAACTTTTGCCTTCCAGAATTCCTGTTTAAAAATCATTCAATGATGGGCTTGTTCTTTGAATCAGTCTGACTTATGTACTTCATGTGCCTCCGTTTCATTTCATCTAAACGACTGTTTAGCAGTGGAAAACATAACAATATTTAAGGGCTCTGTAAAGAAATTAGAAATGCAAAATTAACAACATTTTAGGATTCTCTAAAGAAAAGTGATTTTGGATTCTGTTTGGTTTCTCATCTAAGTATGATTATTAATGAGGCACATTGAAGAAAAATGATAATATTTGTCTGTATGAACAGAAAGTGAAAAATTCTGAAGTCTTACTCTTTTATGTTTAGATACACCACTGTGGGGCAGTCACAACAGCTGAAATAGTCAACTGCTTTTAAAGAAATTATTTGGGACTTTCAGACAAAACTATGTGTTTGAAATTAGAGAAAATCTACATATAATCATTTTTCTAAGGTCTTGAAAATTTGTAACTCTTTTTGCTATATCCTGTGATTTTTTGCTTATGCTTCCTATTTCTTCTTTCTAAAAATACCATTCAGTTATCACTACATTGAAATGCCAAAGCAATTATTTGTTATTATTTTTAAAAACTGAAATGCTGATCCAGAAAACGTCAAATAGTGATTGGGAACCAATGTACATTGTGTAAGTGCTGTATTTACTTTCTTCTGGGTCATTTCAGAAATAAGCTAAGATGTTAATAAAGATGCTACAATTATTTTCATCAAATGAATCATGAAATTTGGGATAAAGAGAACTTGTAACAATTTGTGTCACAGATGTGTGAGAGAATTATTCTCAAGAGTAGAGCTGACAGGATTTTTATGGTGAATGTCTACTTTGAATGGGTTTTTCAGTTTAACGACAATATCAGCACCAGAGTTAGGCAGGTAATCCTATAAACAGGTGGAGAGTAAAACTGGAAAATCCAAAGTAGGCAAAGGTCATGGGATATTATGAAACAAGACTTTCCGAGGAAGAAAACTAGCAGGAGCAACACAAGTTCTCACCCTTGAGTTAATGGAGTATTCAAGAATACAAGACAAAAATATAGAAGAACATTTGTCAAAATTATGTTAGAAGAGCCTCAGTTATAAAGGTATCAAGTTAGCATTTAAGGTGCACCTGCAATATAAAAACACACTGAGCCGGCCTGCGAACCCAAAGGTCGCTGGTTTGAGTCCCATCCAGGGCACATAACCAGGTTGCAAGCCAGGTCTCCAGCCAGGTCCGTAGCTGGAAGCAGGTGAAAGGCAACCATGCATTGATGTTTCTCGTCCTCTCTGCTTTTCTCCCTCCCCTTTTCTCTAAAATTAATAAATAAAGTATTTAAAAAAATAAAAATAAATAAAAACACACTGAAATACTCCTTCTGGTGATTAAAGGCTTGCTATGGACCCTTGTTTGGGATATAGAAAGGGCTCAGTCTGCTGTATAGGCAAGCCTCACTATTCCACTAAAGAGTTTTGAATGGAGAGCAACAGGCAGTTTCTGACCACCAATAAAAGGGGGTGGACTGAACATGAACGTAAAATGGTCTAGTATCTGCTCTTGAAGGAATATTGACCCAAATGTTAGTAAACACAATGACTAATTATGTCTCACCATAATACATGGTTTTTAGGGCAGATACTATTCTTTATAATATTAAGGGTAGAGGTGCAGTTGCCAGTTTTGATTATTTGGGATGGTAAATCAACTTCAGTCTGTAAACAAACAAGTGACAACAAAGTAAGCTAGTGTTTATTGTGCATAATATAAAGTAACCATACCAAAAATAATTTATAATATTTTATAATTGTCCACAAGAATCTTATAAATTTATAGATAATTAAAATATGATTTTACAAAATTTAAATACTAAAAGGAGATTTATAAGGTAAAACAATTGATTAATTATAAGATTAATGGCAATACAAATTATAAATTCAGAGGAGTTAAGATTATAAAGGGCAGAGGACAAATTTTGAAGGGTTTTGGAACCAGATGGCAGAGATTTATTGAAGAATATTGAGTATAGAAATGACTATGAAACTGCTCTTTAGGAGATTACTTTAATCATGATTACTGTAATGAATTAGGAGTAGTATGGGATTGAATAGAGACAAAAAGCCTTGTTAGCAGGGTATTATAGTATTGTAATCCAGTAGCAAAAAGAAAACACTCTTTCTATGGGCCAGGCACTGTTCAAAGAACTTTATATGTATTAGCTAATTTAACAAGGTAGGAACTGACTATAAGAGCAGGGGGTGTGATGGTTGGAGGAGGGAAAAGAGGGAAAAAAGACTCATGGACCTGGACAGCAGTGTGGTAAATGCTGGAGGTAGAAACTTTAAGGGGACTAAATGGTAATGAAAAAAAAAAAAACAAAAACAAAAACAATAAAGCTAAACAAAAAGTAAGTCATAAGAAATAAATCTGTTAGACTCCTGGGGGGTAACCCGTGGGTTCGATAGTTGGTCAGGGCACCTGTGGGAACAGCAAGTTGATGCTTCTCTTTCCCTCCTTCTCTCTCTAAAATCAATTTTAAAATACCTGTTAGATACTGCAAAGTGGTCAATTTTAAATATTTTCTCTAATTTGAACTTTTCTCTTTTAGAATGGTCAACTATATAGATTTTATTGGTGAGATGTTAGTAGTAATAGTAATGTCAATAGCTGTGATTCATTTAGTCATTTTATGTTAAAAAATGTTTTATTCACATCCAAGAACTTTTTTCAAATAATGTTTTAGTCCTTATATTATGTATCACTGTTTGTATGTCAGAGAGATGTACAAAAATCAGCTACAGATATAGAAATAAATTACAAATGTCTTAGCCTATATATTAAAATATTAATATTTTGATTAGCAGAAAGGAATAGAAAAGAAAGAATGTTGAGACAGTTAGGATATATTTTTAAAATATTTTATTTATTATTTTTAGAGAGAAGGGAAGGGAGAGAGGCAGAGAGGGAGAGAGACATCTACATATGGTTGCCTTTCACCTGCCTCCAGCTATGGACCTGGTTGGAGACCTGGCTCGCAACCTGGTTATGTGCCCTGGCTGGGGAATCGAACCTGCGACCTTTGGGTTCGCAGGCCGGCACGTATCCACTGTACCACTAGCCAGGGCCTGAGACAGGATATTTTTAAATGCTCAAATAGTATACAGCATTTTAAGATTTTAAATTTGTCACATTTTCAGGTGATTAATAATGATACTTGCATTTGCTTAGTGATTGTTTTTCTTTGAAGCCCTTTCACACAAGTTATACAAAATTAGCAGGAGCCAAACACTGGCCCAAAGGTGTTTCTTTTCTGCTTAAATAGCTACATTATTAACTGAAGGCATTATTTATATGTAGGAGAAATGGATTATTTGCTTTGAGTGAATAAATACATACTGTGCTTATTTATCTGTAGCTTTACAGTAGATAAATGAATAGAAGGTAGAAAGTTAAAAATGGCCTGAAGGAGTAGTGTGGAGTTCAAAGATAATGAGATTAGTTTTAAGGAATTATTTATTCACTGTGAAAGATGGAAGTATGCTTGAATCACTGTTCCAAAAACCAAGGAAGGAAGGAAAGAAGGAAGGAAGAGAGGGAGGAAGGGAGGGAGGGAGGAAAGAAAAGGGGGAAAAGAAAAAAGAAAACAAGATACTGACTAACACAGCAAGTCATTAGCAATATCTCGGAGAAGGAATTTTAACAAGTACTTCTCAAACTTTCATGTGCATGCAAATCATCTGGGATGGGAAAGAAAACTAGAAAAAAGTGATTTTTGGATAAAGAATTAAGCTCTTCCCTCTTAGAAAATTGTCAAATAAAGCAAATTTGGATAGTTGGCTTTTCAAGGCTACTTGGTATCAATATGACTTGGAGGCTGGTGGCTTTCCAAATTTGATTACCAAAACAGGTTAATCAGATTCTAAACAATGAATTCATAAATCTATGACAGATTATATACTTCATTCAAATCTAGCTCCAGACCGGTCAAATCAAAAATGGATTGGCTTTTATTACCCACTATTGTGAATTTTGTATGTAATTATCTGTGCTCATTGATACTAATAACAGGAAATTAATTGATTGTACACACTCATTTTTTAAAGTGCAAAACCTTTTACTTGTCAGTTATAATTTGCCATTTTGGAGCAGGTAATCCACATAGAGGTGTGACTTGTGTAATTTAGTAAACAAATGTCTTTCTCAGACACTGGACCTTTGGTGTCATATACATATTGATAAGGGAAGGTTCTGGCTAAATTTTTCTCTCATTCTCTATCTCTGAACTTCATTGGGTGGCTGTGGATCATGAAAGGTATAGTCTGTAGGGGAAATTTTCAAAATATATTTATAATTCTTATAATTTATAAATCTCTCTATTATCTCCCTAAAAGGCAAAATTTAATTTTGCTTCAGGACAGGTTTAATCATTTATCATTTGTTTTTCAAATATATGTGGCAGTTGTAGGTCTGTAGTAAGTATTGCTCTGTAGTAAGTATAGCCTAAAAAACACATGCTGCTCCAAAAGTAAACAAATAAAATCTTAAAACAAAAAACACATGCTTTCTAGGACATTCAGCCTTACAAATAATTCCTTAGTTCGAGCAAAAAGGAATCCTTGCTCCATGTTTTTGCCTGTGGCTTATTTATTGTAAAATTTCTGCATTGTATTACTATTCAGCATACTTTGTACACTTACATTTTCATATCACAAAGTCTGAGTTACCTGACAGGACCCACTTTTTATATTGTTGATCTATTTCTTTTAATTTGAATTAATGTTCCTTTGTCAAGAACAGTGTTACCTGGATGCCACTTAATAAAATTTCTTTTCTGTGAATGCCTTTTGTTAACTGCTGAGATCATGGAAAATAACACCAGTGTAAGAAAGAAAATAGAGTCAAACCTCGGTACTCATCAGCTTTAGGATGCGTCAAACCCTGAGCTGCTTATGATGGTTAACCCAGAACTCCTATTTGTGTTTCCCACCCTTGACCCATGCTGGTTAAGAGACTGTTCACTATGAACAGGAAGATATTTTATACTTTAGGGAAATACTCTTAAGTCAGTGTTAAAAATAAAGCATGGAACTGTGATACATGTTTTAGTTTCATATTTTACCATAGTAATATTTTAGTATGTTCACTTCAGTCTTGCTAAAGCTAGAATGAATGCTTAGTAAGTTGATGCTTTGTACTTATGAACATTCATCAAAACCCTTTTTCCCTATAAAAAGCTCTAAAACCACATTCTTTGTTCCTTTATTTTTTCCTATTTGGCTTCTTCACTCAGGAGGTAAAGGTAAGCTGTTGTTTACTTGTTTAGTTATTCTGTAGAAATATTATATTTACTACCCTTTTACACAATACTCAAAAAGGGAAGAAAAATCTTAAGGCTGACTTCCTGGGGAGGTTTGATCCTGACCTCATGACCTCTTATTCGAAGTCTATGAAAATAGCTTTTATGAGTCTTAGCTCATAACCCGTTTAGACCACGAAGTTGGCACTTAAATCACAGTAATATCAACTTTGGAAAATCTCCTCTAAACAACTGCAATCTATTACTCAATTTGCACTACTTCTTAATTCATACTTTTCAAAGACTCTGCCCACTGGGACCATAATGATCATTTTGTGCTCACACATGACATCATATAACATTTCCAAAGGAATTTCTACCAAGTGCTATGGTTTTTTAGAATCAGGCGTCTCCTTATTACTCAAATCTGACATCCCACGATGAAAACAAAAATTGTGCTTTTGATTTTTAAGACTCTTTCGACATGAAGCCAAGTTGTCGTCATCGCATATTACAGCAAGGTGTACCTGCAATATAAAAATGCACTGAAACACTCCTGGTGATTGAAGGCTCACTATGGAGGTTGTTACCTTGGACCCTGTGGTGCGCTGAAATTGGGCACAATTTTATACATCATCAGATTTACAATGAAAAGTAAAACTAGAAGGTAGTATTGCTAATGCTATTTAAATTATTGGGCCTTGGGGCAAAAAGAGGTCACCTTACATGTGCAAGTGCTTTGAATACAATTGCTTCAAAAATGTGAATTGATAGCACTACCTTTTATTAGTTCCACAATAAATAGTTCCCTCAGAGAAAGTGACCTGCTCCTTTGGACCCTCACCCAGACCTTAACAATGCAGGGACAACTAGTGCTAGCCATGTCTATATTATTCACCTGTTGGGTGATTGTTTTGAGATTACACGAATCCATCTATGTTTATGAGTTACAACAGTATTGCTGATGATAAACTCTACGTCAGTGTTAGCTAGCTAATGATGGTTTTCAAGTAACACCTGAGAACTTGCACACTATGGTGAGATTACACAGATGCAGGTTCTGGTTCTGCCATTTACTTACTGTGTTTCTTTGCCCTCCATTATTTTCTAAGTTTTAGTTTTCTGAACTATAAAATGGGAACATCAGTGGCACATACCATAGGTAATTTGTAAGGAAAGGAGTTAATGTACATAAAGCACTTAGAACAACAAGGCTGAGAAAGCCGTGGTAATATGTTAAGGGCAGAGATCGGAAAGTCCGTTAACTGTAGGAGAAGGGGAGGGAAATTGTAGGCTTTGTATTTTGAAACTATCACTGACTGCCATGTGGAAAGTAGAATTAGCTTGGGAAAGGCTGGAGATGATGATAGCCTGTACAGAGGGGAGAAAAAATAAGATGGAACAGAAATAGGTTTCAGATATATTTAAGGGAATAAATCAAATGAAGTAGATAATAAAATGGAGATGGGGATTTTGGAAAGAGTAAGGTGACTCAAATGACTGTCTTGGCTAGCATTATTTTAGGTTTATACATCCTTTGGGATATCTTAAGTGGAGGTGTGAGTGGCTCTGGAGTTTGGAAGAGAGATTAGGGCTAGAGATTTGGAAGTCATCTATGCAGAGATGGCATAGTTGTGTGAAAGAAAGGAGGTGACCCAGAGAGAGTGTGTAAATATACAAGACAAAATGTTTCTTAATCTTGTTTATCCCATAAATCCCTTCAGCAGTCTGATGAAGCTTAAGGTTCCCTTTCCAGAATTATGTTTCCTAATTATATAGGTTGTATATGTATATGAGTGTGTATGATATAGTTACAAATACATACACATATTATCATACATAAGTATATATATATATATATATATATATATATATAGTATAGATAATATAATTTAGTATATAATAACAAAATTACAGAAAATATTTAAAACACATTTGTTATTAAAAATAGGTGCTTTCAGCCCTATTGATACCCTTTCAGCCCTGTGCTACCTTTCAGCTGGTAGCACAGTGGATAAGGTGCCGGCCTGCGAACCCAAAGGTCGCTGGTTCGATTCCCAGCCAGGGCAACATAATCAGGTTGCAGGCCAGGTCTCCAGCCAGGTCTGTAACTGGAGGCAGGTGAAAGGCAACCGTACATTGATGTCTCTATCTCTGTCTCTGCCTCTCTCCCTTCCCCTCTCTCTGAAAAATAATAAATAAAATCTTTAAAAAATAAAATAAAATAAAAATAGGTGCTTTTTATTAACACTTTAAATGACATACTAGATCTAATAACAACCTTAATTTTAATATTGTTATTATTGTCATTATTAGTATTATAATCCTCATTATTATTTTCACCGAACAAAGAGTTACCATTCATTTGGGAAGTGCACATCATGCTAATTCACACTTTATTTCTTGACATACTTGCATTTCTTCTTTCTCCCTCTCTTAGCTTTTGTTATATATTGATTTAATTACTCATTATTCCATCTGATTTCCCTCTGCTTTATTCATTTACCCTTGAATCCTTTCCTAAGGACATCAGCCATCATATTGTTTTAATCTCTTTTAATGTCTTACATTTCATAATATTTTCACATAAATGCTAATGTGATCATATCTTTACTCTGAGGTAGTAGTGTCAGAATTATCACTGCTATTTTTAGATGAGAGAACTGAGGCTTAGAAAAGCAAAAGAAGCAGATCTAGGCTTTGAACCAAGTTCATTGTTCTTTCTGTCACAGCAAACTTAGTGCTTTAGCCCTGTGTTCTTGCAGCTTTTCCAGGCGCATAAATCATCAGGGACCTTATTAAAATACAGGTTATGATTCAGTCCATCTAAGATGGAACCTGAGATTCCGCATTCCTATTAACTTCCCAGGTGATACCGATGCTACTAGTCTGAGGAGCACACTCGGCATAGCAAGAAAGCTTTAGAGGGTAGATTTCTGCTAGAGAATAGAAGCCAAAACTGAACAAAATTGTACATAACTATAGCTTTAAACTGTGTATGTCTGCTCCATGGCTATGTATACAAAGCCAAAGAAAATGACAGATACTTGGATGTTTAAAATTCAAGTATTTATAAGTGTTTCCAATTTTTCCCTTGTATTTTTTCAATTATTTGTGAATGATACCCCATAAAAATGAGGAACTAATTATGTGTTTGTTTATACAGAGTATACTATTCATACGCAGAACTCTGATTATACGAATATGTATGTACTAAGAATAAAAACATGTGATATTTAAACTGTCACAGAACAAACCAGTGGTGCTATGTATATATTTTTAACGTGGAAGGTTAGCATTCATCTAGTTCAGTTGCCATTGTGTTAGTATTGTATTAGTTTACATATTCTTTTATTTATGACTTGGAGCACTAGGGTGTATAATTGTTTGAATATTTCTTTCCACTCACTGTGCAGCATTACTTCTTCCTGCACCTAAGAAAGCATTTTCTTCTACCTCACACTTAACAAGCAAATTTCCAGTCAATTTAGAACACATCTCATTCATATAGTTAGGACTTAAAATGTAGCAGGTTACCAAATAGTATTAGGGTGCCAGACACGCAGGGACAAGTGTCTTCTTGTTATTATGCATTCCTATTCTCTTTATATCTCACACCCCTGTATCTCTGTGATTTTCTCTCTTTCTCTATCTCTACCTCTGTCACATCATAAAAGTTAGTTAAACCAATGAATGTGTTTTTCCTCTCAGGCAAACTGTCATGCTGCAGAATCAAGAAAAGGCTGAAAAGTAAAGGGCCCTTTCTTTGTTTTCACTTGTAATTGCCATTGTTAATACATAATGGGAAAGGATCTTGAAAGTTGAACTTAAGTACAGACTTACAGTACCCTACAGAAGTCAGATATTTTTGAGCAACAATAATGCATTTACTTGAGAAATGGTATGTGTTAAGTTTTACATGGAGAAAAAGGTGTTCCTTCAAAACCTCCATGATTAGAGGAAGGGTTATATTTCTGAGGCTATGTAAAGGGTCTATTTTTCTTCAACTTACTGTCACTGGGGAAATAGCAGTTTCAAAATTCTAGTAAACTTAAATTACTGGGGTGTCGATGGATACATTATATGTTTAATCTGATGTTTTAATTACCACCCTCAATTTAAAAAATTGGGGGCAAAGACTTACATAGTGAGGTGCTTTATTTGTCAATATTTACCTCTACATATTTCATATTCTAAAGTGAAGAGTGAACTATCCTTGTTGTATTTAAGAATTCACAATAAACAGTTCAGTCTCCCAAACTAATTTGTTTCTATCCCCAGCTAATTTGTTTCTACATAACTGCTGTTTTGTTCACCTACCCCAGAGTGTTTCAAAAGATTCCATACTGTTCTTGATATAGATTTATCTTCTTTCCTAGATAGATCTCAGTAAGATGGAAGGGGAGAGAGGCCTTTAAAATGTCCCAGATTCAAATATGAATAGTAGGATCCACCCAGCAGGAGAAAAACAACACAATGATTCTGAAATAGATGTTGCTGCACCAACTCTGATATATTAATGCTTATATAAATATACATGATTTAGAGTACAGTTTTAATAATTCCTCATATTATTAAATTCTTTTAAAGGGCACATTTGTAAATTATTAATTCTGCTCCTATTCTTAGATACTCGTTCATCATATTTACATCACTGATAGACTTTGTATAATACTTTAAAACATAAGTATTTGACAGAGTAAACTTATTGTAGGAATGAGAGATTTTGAAAAGGGCAAAATCTCTGTGAGCATTAAGTAAAAATCCATTTCTTGCTGTTACAAATTTCAAATAATACTCAAAATTGTGCCTGCATAGGACAGAATAATGAGATTATTTTGATTTTAGTTAATTAGGGAGCAGAGATGATGGAGATTAATTGTAATCTGTGCCACTTGCTTCCTTTGTGACCATGGCCATGCATTTCCTGTATGCTTTTTAGAGTTGGGGTAATAATAAGCCTAATCTTTCTCAAAAGGATTTGCTATAAAAGCACAGACTGACTCTTCTTGCTAACACTCACTAAATCTTGCAGGGCATAAATGATTCCAAGTCATCAAATCTGCAGCTAACAAAGTGAAGGTGCCTTCCAATCTTGGGTACATCAGTTCAAGGCTCCTATTGACCATGGAAGATTTATCTTCAATATAAAAACATATGCTGATAGAAGAGGAAGAAAGAAAACTCAGGTAAGATAGAAAGTGAAGGGATTTTTTTGGGAAAATGGTTCTAAGGGAATCAGAAAAAATAATTAGACTGTACATCTTGTGAACCAACAACAGTGTCTTATATAACTTTGCATTCACAACTACATGTTTATTACACTAATTTGAAAACAAAATCATCCAGCTTTTAGAATTGGTTGGAAAGGTCTTTTGCTTTGAGGGAAATGTTTTAGAGGACCATTTTGGCATAGCAGATGTTAGCCATTGCACTTGGAAATAAGGTCTTTTTGTAAAATGAGGCAATACATTGCTTAATTTGTGTAATCCAATTTCTTTTTTTTATTGAGTACATGTAAACTGTGAACTCCTTTATCCTCTGAGTAATAATTGAACAACCAGTTCACCAAGTGTGAATATATGACAAGAAGGAAGGTATTTACTAGAACATTCAAAGTAAGTAATATATTTCTAATTGTCAAAACTTTGAAACCCCTATTGGTTAACACACAATTTTGAGGTGTGATAATGCTGTACACATACCAGCCACCGAGTGCAGGTAAACTGTAGTAGGTTGTGACAGACAAAACTGCCATGACTGTGAAGAAAAAAAGTTCTTGAAAATGTGAATCAAGCCCTGGCTGGTGGCTCAGTGGATAGGCACCGGCCTGCGCTGCGAATCCAAAGTCGATTCCCAGCCAGGGCACATACCCAGGTTGCAAGCCAGGTCTCCAGCCAGCTCTGTAGCTGGAGGCAGGTGAAAGGCAACCGTACATGGATGTCTCTTTCCCTCTCTGCCTCCCTGCCTTCCTCTCTCTCTAAAGAGTAATAAGTAAAATCTTTAAAATAAAATAAAAAGAAAATGTGAATCAGGACACATTTTCAAGCTTTCCTGCAAATTCCTGTATTAGTTAGGAAATGCTGGTTTATGCTCTGGTAAAAATAATATACCATAATCTCAGCAGCATCTTAAGACAAAGAAATTTGATTCTTTTCTCAGATCTATTCTGCTGGTCCATGAAAGCCTCTTTCTAGACTGTTAACCTGCACCATGTAACAACAGCAGAAGTAAAGTATGTCACACACCCTAACATGGCCAAACCATGAGAAAACCCTGTAGCTTCTTGTCCATACTTAATACTATACCCCTTGAGGCTCAATAAGGTCATGTGCTGTCTTGGAGTGCTTAGCACACGAATCTGCCACATTTTGGTGCTTTTTATTCTTGTTTTAAGAACTCAAAATACCGAACTCCTCTAAGAACTGTTCCATCAAGCTATCATCACATTTTTCTTTAAAGAGAATATCTTATATTTGCTGTTGTGGTTCTTCACTTGTTCATCTAGCATATTTGTTTTGTAATTAGTGCTATAATTTTATTAGGATCTTAAGAGATTTTGTTCTCTCACACCTATTCCCCACATAGCACCTTTTCTTTTCAGTGAGTGGTTTGCCAGGTGCAGCTCAGTTACTAATACGCACTTGCTGTTGTAACAGTACTAGGGAAATGCATCTACCTAGTCAGCATGAGGATGTAGGAGGGGGCTTCGCTCTACCAACCATCTGCCCCAGGGACTTTGACTAACACTAACGTAGTCAGCTTTGCTAAACAATTGTTTCAAAATGTTTTTGTGACCCATTTCATTGCTTCGCTGTGTTAATCGAAATGACAATGATCTGTCTGTTGCAAAATATAGTGAAATCATGACTTTTAATAATACAATCTTTTATTGTATTAAGGCCCGAGTACTTCTAAATTGAGAATTTTATCCAGTAGAGAGGTCATCCCTTCATTTTTACATAGAGGATTACTACAACAAGAGATGACTACTGAAAAGTAATGCAAACCCTTCTGTCTCCATGTGTTTTATATTGATTCATTATACATATAACTCCACTGGTTAGAGACACTATCCTTCACTAAAAATGAATTTAAATGAGAAAATACCAATCAGATGCTAAAATTATAATAATAGTTAAAGTCAAGTAACTTTCATAGAAGCTCACAAAGATGTTTAAATTTTTAAATCTTTTCTTAAAGGAAAAAAATTAACTTTACCATAGAGAATAAGGAAAAATAACTGACTTACAATGAGTCATCATTTATTTGAAACCTTTGTAGGAAATGTTATCAATAACAGTCATCTTTAGTCTCTGTCCTCTTCATAAAAGTATGTGAACGCATTTGCATTCACTGGGCTGTGCTTAAACATCACATTCTACCTCTCACTCTTCCCCTCTCCTTCTCTAGCTGCTTTTTGGTAAAGAAAAGGAGGGATGCTCTAAACTGGGGTACATTTAGAATTGTTACACTTAGAATTCTTGTGACCTGCATGTTTGCATGTCAGATATACTGCAGCTGTACATTGCAAAATCTTCTCAGAGATTTATTCTGCTTTTGATTTTTCAGGATTCTGTGGCCAAGTCAAAGGGAGGGATATCAAGAAGGGCTTGTAGATGATTTATTGTAAAACATAGTCCTGGAGTGCTAAACTAGATAGTAGCACTAGGAAAGCTGCCACAATTTTATGAGATGGACATAAAATAAGAGGTGCACAAGCTTTGGAGTTCTCAAAGGCCCCTTCATCCTGGAGCATGGAGAGCTTACTCCTTCCTCCAACGCAGGCGCACTTAATGTTTTTTATGCCACACTAATACAAGGCATTTTATTGTTAAAATAGTAGAGCCTCAGGGGAGAATTCTTTGCAAGGTACCTCAATTTCAAAAGAAGGTTTGTGAAAATTGTGTACATGAAGATCTGTTTGTTTCTGGTTCTTCATTTAAAGGGTAATTCATATCTTGTTTGAAGTTACCAGTTAGGGTTTGAAATGGAAAATACTATCAAAACTCATGTCAACATTTGGCTGCTTAATAGGTCATGGGGAAATATGCATTTAATGTCTAATATAAGGCATTGCTATAGGAAAAAAAGGCATAGGAAGCAGGGATTCTGAGCCTTGTTTGTAAAGTGGAAATAATGCTATGTTCTCACAAATTTGTGAATTGTAAAATGCTCTGCAGATATTAATCTTAATCTCATTGCCATGTACAATATGCATTATTATTTTTTTTAATTGTAGTTAGTATTTATTTCAGTAGTAAAGAAGACTACCTTATGTTTTCACAACTTGCCTGGATTTTCTGATGAAATCAAGTTTGTGTCTATTCCATTTGATCACTGATAGAGAAAAAGGGAAATATATATATATATATATATATATATATATATATATATATATATATAAAATGTATGAGGTCTGTCCTGAAAGTATCAAGCCAATATGTCACTATAATTAAAAGTTTGTGCTTGATACTTTCAGGACAGACCTTTGTTGTCCAATTTGAGTTTCTGTCTTTTATAATCTCTACAATTTATATTATATTTTTAAACATGAGTTTGTGCTATTCTGTTACTGCTTGGTAGAAGCTAGTTGTTCAAATAACGTGTGTGTATCAGTTTCAGCTCTTTTTTCACTCATTTATTTTTAAATAACTTAATTCTTATCATGACTCTTAAAGTAGAGCCTCTGAAATGTGCTACCCAACCTTATGCCTATTAATCTGGTAGTAAAGCATACATGTAGTTTGAATACAGAAGTAAATGTTTTTCAGTTATTCAAAAAGAAAAAGTTGAAATTATTTTATTGGCTTGGGATAAGAGACCAACCGGCTCCTGTATAGCCTTTTTTATTTCAACATTGGCTGAAGCTGTAACGTTCACCCAAAGCTTTCAGAAAAATTGATTCCTTCTTCCTTGGGAGAGACGTGTGTGGTTATGTGAATTCTTTATTGCCTGTTCCCTTTGCTCCCCACAATAAAGAATTCCTCTAATAAATGCCTTACATCCCATGTACTACATCGTAACACAGGTATTCGTGTTAATATATGTATATAAACACACAGGCTTGCAAATACAAAAAGATTTCCTTTTTCCTTGCGTTCTGGTACTTCCGGAGCATTATTGGACAATTGCGAATCTAGACTTGGAGGGAATGTTGGGTGTGTGGTAAATTGGGCAGTACACTGATATGCTGGAGCACCGCAGAGAGAGGAGATAATTGCAGCATTTCCCTTCCGTGTGAAAAGCATTCCTGTGGGAGTCATGTAAAAGCTGTGCAGGAACTGGAAGTGCAGAAAAATCAAATTGAAAAAAAGCCAATTGACAACAGTCATGCCTGGATTTCGTCAGGTATACGGAAATAAAAATTAAAGATATAGTTTATCTAAGATGTATAAAACAATTTGATTTCATTACTGTTATCTCACTGACCCTTGCCCATTTTATTTTTAATTTGTAATACAATAATAAGTTTATAGTTACTGAAGTTATATCTTAGTCTTTTAAAATATTTTGCTTAAAAACATGGTATATTTTATTATATTTTGTCTTGACCATAGCTAGAGGAAAGGAGGCTCAGATTCATGGTAGCTTTCACTAATTATACAATGTATTTTGATTTTTCTCATCTGCAAATTACAAAGCAAACTGTTTGGTGCTCAATAGATTGTTGCTGTTGTCAAAGAACATGTTTTCATCCTATTTATTTTTGGTCTTTTCTGAAGTTGATTGTATATATACACACACACACACACATAATAGCAATGGAACCTTAATGCATAGTATAGGGATACTAGAATAAATAAGGCTTTTTGCTAATTTTTTCCTTTTCATTTTGTTATTTTCTAGAGTAATACACAGTCAACAATGACCTAAGTCTTGCTTTTAGCTCTTAAGTGATAGTATATGTAAAATAGTTTATTTTAAAAAATAATTTGCTATTCTTTTCCAAAGTGAACCACCTCATATTTATTTATCTTTCAACTTTTCTTAAACCTTGCCTGATTCTCTTCTGTCCACTCAAATATTCATGCTATAGCTTCTCATGATGCAGCACATTGACATTGACATATATTTCTTTCCTTGTTCCCTTTGACTCTGTCATTTGAATGATCTGAGGGCTAGGGAACAATGCCAGATAATGCCCTCTAGTACATGGACTTCCTGAAGATGTGTCTTTAGGTGACTTAAGAAAGACATTTCTTCAAGTAGGCAGAATAGACGGGATACTAGAAACTGGACCCACCCTTAGCTCTCTGTATGGTAAGTGTGTTAACCAGTTTTGCTCTTGAAACGCCAGGCAATTAGACTTGACCTCATTTTCTTTTCATTCCTGGCCCACACTTTACCTGTAGCATCACATTAAAGTATTTGTCTTCTTGGTAGTTAACACAGCGCTTAGAACAAAAACACTCATTACATATGTGTGAACAAAAAAATGAATAAGCCAAATGCTTAGGGGAAAGCTTTTATCTTGAACCTAGAATAGCTTAGCTGGGAATACATAATAAGATGTGTTTGTGTATTAAGAATGGCTGATTGTGAGGAGGAAAGGGAATGGAGAGAAACCTGGGTGATTCATAACAGTTCTACTTAGAACTAAACTACACCTCTGTCCACCTAAACATGTCCTTCTTACCTCCATCCTGTTCTCAAACCCTCCTTCCAACAGTTCCTTTTCATAATTCTTGTCTTTATGCAATGAATTTTCCTACCTTATGCAGGATCAAATATGAACTAGTAAATACTATCTATATGGAGATAATATAAAAACATAGAAACAAACATTAAGAAACAAAGCAAGCCCTGGCTGATGTGGCTCAGTGGATAGGCACTGGCCTGCAAACCCAAAGGGCACTAGTTTGATTCCCAGTTAGGACACATACCCAGGTCTCCAGCCAGGTCTCCAGCTGGAAGCAGGTGAAAGGCAACCATACATGGATGTTTCTCTCCCTCTCTGCCTCTCTCCCTTCTCCTCTCTAAAAATAATAAATAAAATTTAAAAAAAAGCACTCATGTGATTATGTCCTGACTGTTGTGGCTCAGCTGGTTGGACATCGTCCCACAAAGCAAAGTGAAATGTCACTGGTTTGATTCCCAGTCAGGGCACATGCTGAGGTTGCAGGTTTGATCCCTGGTTGGGGTGCTTATGAGAGACAACTGATCAATGTTTCTCTTGCACATTAATGTTTCTCTCCTTTTCTTCCTCCTTTTCCCTCTCCCCCCCAAATAAATAAATAATAAATAATTTAAAATAACCAAATAAAGCACTCATCTGGATAACCTTCCTATTTTAAAGCTAAGTGTGCCATGTAATGTGGTCATGGCAGTAAAATTCATTACATTTACAGTGTGAGAATTTGAGCAATGCACATCAGGGGGCAGGTGAGAGCAGAATTTTCTTTGGGTATAAAAGTATTATTATGTGCTGATATATAGGGTGAAGTGACTGTTTTTCAGTAATGCGAAGTCTGAGCAAGGGTATGGAATAGATCCAGTAAGTTCCGAGGACTTGGTAGAGTACTTGCCACATAATAGGAGCTTAATGAATATTTCCTTGTATAATCAGTTTTATTAACTCAACATTAACTTCTGTTCTAATATTTAGCTTATTAATTGTGACTAAAACTTAACCAGTATTACAGATTTTGGAACTCCTTAGGCATAGAGCAGAATACACTTTTACCCTTTCTGGATTTGAATTAGATCTAATACTAAGATAATTGTTCAGTGTCCTTAATTATTGCATTTTGGCTGACCCTGCTTGGGGGAAAATAAACAGTTAGTGTCTTCTAAAACAGTGTCAGTTTATAAATTATTTGTGTGTTATTGGAAGTAAATTAGCATCAAGCCACGAGGCTTTTGTATTTCTGCCAACATTGAAATCTCCTTCTGATTTCTTAACAAAAAGAAATAGCTTCAAATGACTTGAATGACATATAAACCACATTGCTTCCTTTCATTTAAAAGCCTTTCTAGTTAAATAATAATATTTATTTATGCTATTGGTTATTTTCAGAAAATCAGGCAAGTTTAAAGGATAGCTTGATATAGAAGTTTACACAATGATTAGTCTGATTACTGATTTACCTGAATATATGGTCATTCTTTAAGCTATGTTTAGAGTATAATTATCTAAAAAATACCCACAGTTTTTCTATAAATATTGACTATAATATTTAAGAGAATGTCTCAGCTATTACATTTTTCTCAAATACTCTTTTTACTTAGAGATAATGTAGTTTTAAAGAAAATCCTAGGAATAAACTGATCGCCAGCATATTTTTATTATAAATTTATTTAAATCACTTTGAACCCAGCATGTATTTAGGCTTCACCTACTTATCAAGCTGCACTGCTGTGAGATAGCCAGGTTCTATAGCATGTGTATGTTCCACTAGTATAAGTGGTTATTTCAGGGTGTCAATTTTTGAGTTGCAGCTTGTTTTTGATAAGCCAGTTAAACATACATGAAATAAAAGTTTCAATGTTGAAGATTGAATTTCCATATTTCTCAGGTACTTTAGAAAACAAAATAATTGCATTGCTTACTTATTGCATTTCTTATTATAACAGTTATGTGAAAAATTTTGAAAAGTCACTAAATACTGGGACATCTTCTGATACACATAATTATTCAGATAAAGGCATTGATGTCTGTATAGAGAGGTTACTGATTTAATGGGCCTTGAAATATAGCAGTAAGACTGCCTGAAGACAAGGGTTAATTTCCAGTACACTATATACAATCTTCGTTTTAGTTATATCAGTTCCCCTTCATTCCATGAATATCTCTGTAACTTGGCTCATGTTATTCTTATCTCCTATAACTCTCACTAATCTTGATGTTTTTTATGCATGCCTTCCATTATAAATGACACATTTTTCAAGGAGCCTTTCCTCTTTCAACCTTTAAATATCTACCTTTTTTTTAACTATTGATATTATTTTTGGTTTATGACACAGAGTTTAATGTACAGAATTTTTCATATTATTTCACTAGTCTAGCTGCATTTAGCTCTATTCTAAATTACTTGGAGATATGTTTGAATATTTGTATTCTTGGAGTCTGCCATAGTTTGAAAAACAAAGTAGCAAATGAAGCATTGATGTTTCCTAAGTGAAACATTTCAATCGATGTAATCCACCACGAAAACTGATCACGGATTTTTAAAATTAGGTCCTTGAGATTTTATTCTACTGAGCACCAAAGCTGTTGCATATTTTGTATTAGATTTTACAATTTAAAAACTAAGAATACATAGTCTCTACTGTGATATATGTTATGAGTTAGTGGTGAACAGAAATTGTTCACTATATTTAACAATTAGACTACTACTGATGATGTTAGAGCAGTTTAATTGGAATGTCAAAAAATAAGACTGCAGCGATCTCAGAAATAAATGTTAAGTGGGGGAATTTTTCTTTCTGGGGAGGGGAATTAAAAGGAGAGACATAACCCTCAGTAACATATGGTTTGCAATGCAATATGTGCACTGAAAAGTAAAGTAACCTAAATTTTAGGTTCACTTCTGCAAAAAGCATCTGGGAAGCATAATAAAATAAAATAAGACATCTTTCAACAAGGAAAGGAGAACAAAGATTGAATTCAATATAACATAAAAACGACAGAAACACACCAAAAAAACATGGTGTTTTAAAATGGCTCATAGGTCTCCTTCAGAGAAATTATTAGGAATATAGCAGATTATAAACACCTGGAGTCATTATAACTGGGATTGCAAATGTGAATCTGTAGTAAATCCTAGCCAAACTGATCTGCAACAAGGGAGAATATTAAAGAACATAGGTAAGCCCTGGCTGGTGTGACTCAGTGGATTAAGTACCAGCCTGTGAACCAAAGAGTCACCAGTTCGATTCCCAGTTAAGGCACATGTCTGGGTTGTGGGACAGGTCCCCAGTTGGGGGCTCATGGGAGGCAACCTATTGATGTTCCTCTCCATCTCTTTCTCCCTCCCTCCCTTCCTTGCCTCTAAAAATAAATAATAAAATATTAAAAATATAAACATATATTAATCTATCATTAAAATATCTAATCTATGAAAACTCATAATTATATGTAAGTCACCTACAATGGTACAATAAACTAAAAATCACTGACATTTACTCTTAAAAAGTGAGGTGAGAAACAACTTTATAGCTTCCTGAACCATTGTGCAGAAGATAATTATTTCTTTGTTAAATTTTTAAAAGTTTTTAAAAAATATATTTGATCAATTATGCTATTCCAGTTGTCTCATTTTCCCTTCCTACCCTACCCAGTATCCCCATTTCTCTAGCAATCCCCACTTACTTCATGTCCATAGATTGTGCATGTAAATTCTTTGGCTTCTCCATTTCTTATACTATTCTTAACATCCACCTGTCTATTCTGTTACTACCAATTTGTACTTCTTAATCCCTGACATTTCTTACTCTGATGCCTGGTACTGAGTGAAAATTCAATAAATGTTAGTCATTATCATTATTTGAAAAAAATCTGAGATCTCATGACATGCTTGTGATGTTTGTGTATAATCCTAGTTCAAATTATTCACTTTTACATCAATCTTAGCTTGGAGACTTGAGTGTTTTGCTATGTTTTCTTATCTGATTTTTAATTTAAACTACCAAAGTAGTCACTATGGAATAAATCCAGAAATGTGTTGGACTTCTGTCTTCATTTTGATATTAATATTGTTTTTATTTTTAATTCATATGGAACAAGGCATCTCTCTTTCTGTGTGTTGCTAAAGTTTTCTGAAGGTACTTATTAGGTTAAAGTTTAAACATTGAACTTGGGAGGTAGTGGGATCTTAAATATAAGTGGGATCTTATATTTAGATGACCAAATATAAAGCACATCCAGAAATTGAGATGTTGATTAATTTCTTATATGTGTCATGTGTAACTAGGTATGAAGAAAATTAGTTTGGGTGCTGACTGAAAACCATTAAATGGCTAGTCAGTGTTTTCATTATCACCATTATTGGCAGTTTTGAAGCATGCTGGTTATTGCTACTGAGCTTTAATATTTCCCACATAAATACTGTCTCTGACATCAGAGATCCAATAGTAAAAAACATGTTGAGGTAAATATTTGTGTTTGTGTATTAGTTTCCTGTTGCTACTGTAACAAATTACCACAAATTTAGTGGCTTAAGTAGCACAAATGTATTATCTTAAAATTCTAGAGATAGTAAGTCTGATCTCAGTTTCACTAGGGTCAAATCACAGGCTCTAAGAAAAAAAATCTATTTTCTTGCCTTCTCCCACACCATTCCAATCTCTCCCTGCATAATAGTCTCTGCTTCTCTGATCCTTGTGTGTCCTTAAGGAGCCTTGTGATTATATTGGTCCCACTTGGATAGATAATCCAGGATAGTGTCCTCATTTCACAATGAAATCTGCAATGTCCTTCTCACCATACAAGGAAACATATTCACAGGTTCCAAGGTTGGGATACGGGCTCATTTGTTTTTCAGGGGATAACACTTTAATGGTTCAATACATAAATATTCTCTATTCAACTTTATATTTTTGAAAAAATGGTGCAAGGTGTATTTCAAGAGTTTAGGTTTCTGTTTTATTCAGTTACTAGCTCAGTAGAAGAAAGTAATTTTGTGTCAGAATGGTAAAGAGAAAATGTGTGGAAGTATTCCTTTCTGTTTCAAGGGGATGAGAATCTTATTTTCCTCTTTCTTTTAAATGGCTAAAATTGGCTTTTCTGTGGTTGTTGTCTATCAGCTTTGAAGGTCATGACTGAGGCTATGCCTAAGCCTCTTGGATAATGTTTACAGTGTTCTCAAATGACTTAAAAATGGACAAAATTGTTTAGAGTTGACAGTAGGAAAGGTCACAGAGAATATCAGTTTAGTCATTTTTGTCTAGCCTCTAAGTGCCCATAACAAACTATGCCATAAAATACAGTGAGGAAATTTTACTAGGAGCTTAAGAATTAGATTGTGTGTCTTGTGTTTTTAAATTGCTGGACAAGGACTTTGAAATAAGGGTTATGATTAAAGATTTCAGATGAATCATTTAGTTTTTCCCTTTTCCCTTTTCACTATTAGTCACATTGGAGTATGATATTCATATAAGATACTTTAATTTACCCTCTTTTCAAGTTATTGGGAGGAAAGAAAAAGAAAATACTTATGATTCCTACTTGCCTTAATGGTTGTCACATATATGATTTGAAAAATCTTCTCAGGAATCACTTAGAGACAAAATAAATAAAGAAATAAACTATTGTCTTTTGTGTCATTGTCATCCAATAAAATGTCAGTTCAGAAATACCTCACAGGGATTGTTAATACTGGTAGTCTCCTCTGCAGATTCTCTGCTGCTGCATCTGCAGAATCTATGAAAATAGGATTTTTAATAGACTTGTAACTTGATCATTACTCACAATGCTATGTTTTCAGGCTGTCAGCAATTACACAAATTCTCAAGTGAAGTTTAAGCCAGAGCTTGGTTATAGTTGAAATGTACAAGTGAGAAGCATTTATGATGACCACAGCTCAGACTATTTTAATGATGGTTCTGTTTTTGAGGATAGGCAAAAAGCAATTATTTTCTTTTTACAAGTTATCCCATCATAATATAAGATGCATGTTTAAGAAAAAGAATAGGAATGAAGAGAACTATTGCATTAACTCCCTCTGTGATTTACTAGGCCCCTTCATCTAAGACTAACACAACCCTCTTACAGAATATATTTCCTGTACTCCCCTCACACATGGTAACTCTATGATAAATTATATTTTGTATCACTACACAATTTTTATATTTCATTCCATATCTATGCATAACTAAATGATTTTTAATGCTTTCTAAACTTTTTATGAAAAAAGTCAACATTCAGCAAATTTGAGTTATGTTATCAACACTTGTATACATACAAGCTTGCTTCACAATTTAATTGGCTTAAATGTATGTACCAGGTAAATAAAATCCCAAAAATAAAGGAGTCAAACATCTGGACAAAGGAAAATAAGTGTAGAAAAGGCTCACAAATGTGACTTTTGGGTTTTTAACCGACAAAGCAGAGAAAGGAACATAATTAGTTAAAAGACACATTTATTCATATATTTAAGATGGATTCATTGAGCTCTACTAAGATACTCCCTTAAAAATCTCAGTCTACGTAAAATTAAAAGCAAAGTAGTTTCTCAGGAGAAGCAGAACTCTTCCTGGGACTGAGGCCAGAAGGAAATTTCTTTCATGGATCATCAGAAAGAGAATACTGTGTAATGTAGTGAACATCAGACTCAACATTTTCAAAGTAAATAGAATGATGTGTTTTGGAGGGCAGTTTTTTACAATTCCCTTCACCATAGCTTGATGACTTAATGTCAAAGAGCATCCAGGGAAGGCAATTATTTGGGAAATCAAAATGTTTGGCCCTGTCACAGAGCTCTCCAGTTGTTTGATCCCCTCTAGGGATAGATTCAAACGTACAGTCCACTCTACTATCACACTACTTATTGTTCCCAAAGACAGTCACCATGTTCTTCAAAATTACACTGTAAAAATCAGGGGGCTACAGATGCAAAAATCAAACACTTTGTTTGTGATGCATTAAAAAAAAACAAATGATAGAAATCTAATAAATATGGTACCACTGTTTTACCTGTGCTAGTTAAAACATAAAATATACAAATACTACAATAAATATGGCACTTACCTTGGGAAAGATCTGAAGTTTGCTTCTGGAAGCAAGTTTCAGGAGAGTTACAGTTTGAGTTATTGTGATGTTGTATGAAGGAATTACCAGAAATCAGATGGAAAATTGTAGCATCAAATTTGAATGACTATAAGAATAGACATATAGATCAATGGAACAGAATAGAGAGCCCAGAAATTAACCCAGGACTCTATGGTCAACTAATATTTGACAAAGTAGGAAGGAACATCAAATGGAGTAAAAACAGTCTCTTCAACAAATGGTGTTGGGAGAACTGGACAGCAACATGCAAAAAGATAAAACTAGACCACCAACTTACACCATTACACCAAATAAACTCAAGATGGATAAAGGATTTAAACATAAGCAGTGCCACCATAAAGGTCCTGGAGAAAAATATAGGCAGTAAACTTTTGGATATCCTACACAGAAATATGTTTACTGATACTTCACCAAGGACAAAGGAAATCAAAGAATGAATCAGCAAATGGGACTATATCAAATTGAAAAGTTTCTGTTCAGCTAAAGAAAACATCAGCAAAATTCAAAGGGAACCAACTGTATGGGAAAACATAATTGCCAATGATACCTCAGACAAGGGTCTGATCTCCAAAACATATAAAGAACTAATGCGACTCAACACCAGGGAGACAGACAGCCCAATTAAAAAATGGGCAAAGGACCTGAACAGACAACTCACTGAGGAAGATATACAAAGGGCCCAGAGGCATA